>JADHKK010000013.1:503051-786867 GCA_019925535.1 Leptographium radiaticola | reverse complement strand
CCCTCGCCCTCCCCCCCGGCCCTCTCACCGGCTCCCCCCCCCCCCGTCGCCCCGCCCCCCCCCCCCCCCCGGCCTCCGCCCCCCCCCCCCCCCCCCCCCCCCCCCCCCCCCCCCCATCCCCTCCCGGATCTTCGGCCACCCCCCCGCCGCGTCCATCACCCGCGACACCGGCTGCCCAAACATGTCGACGGAAAACTCATACGTCCGCACAAACACGTCCTCCACCGCCCCCTCCTGCTCGTTCCACTCCAGCAGCGCCGTCAGCCCGCTGGCCAGGTCCGGCCACCCGTCCGCAATGTGGTGCAGCTCCGTCACCGGCTCGCCCAGCAGCTTGCGGTACAGCGCCTTGGGAAACGTCACCGGCAGCGACACCCCGTTGTACAGCGCCAGCGACACCAGCATGCCCACCAGCTCAAACTTGTAGTCCGCCTCCAGCGTCGTCGGGCTGAACCACGTCATGTGCGTCCGCCCGTCCACGGCAAAGGCCCCGTAGGCCGGATCCAGCGCTTCCGCCAGCGCCAGCCGGAAAAACTCCTGCTGCACGCCGCCCGAGTCCAGCCCCTCCTCGCCGTCCTCCTCGCCCAGGTGGATCTTGAGCGGCCGCAGCAGCTCCCGCTCCTCCCGCCGCCACAGCTGGTCAAACGCGTCCCGCAGCACCGACGTCCGCCGAATGTCCAGCACCAGGTACTTGGCCGACGCCGTCCGCAAGAGCCCCTGCAGCATCAGCCGGTGCTGCGCGTTCACCACCAGGCTGCTCGGCGACACGATCGCGTCCATGCGGTTCTGCAGCGAGCTCGACTCCTCAAACGCCCGGCTCATGCGCGAAAAGTTGATCGCCCGGAAATACGACACCAGCCGGTCCGGACTGAAAATGTACGGAAAGTCGAGCAGGTGCAGCCGCTGCTGCGTCGACGGAAAGGCGATCCACGACAGCGGCGTCTCGATCTCGTCCAGCCGCTCCGCGAAGAACTCGCACCGGAACTGCGCATCGCCCACCAGCAGGGCCTGTCGTCGGTCAACTGTTTTGTTAGTCCTGTTCTCATCACGGCTGCACCTAAAAACGTACAGATGGCCTTGGTCAGCGCCAGCGCCCCCCCAAACGGACTGTCTCCCGACACGTCCGGCCGGCCGTCCCAGTCGTGCAGCATGACCGCCCGCGCCCAGTCGAGCAGCAGCGTCGGCATCCGCGTCTCGTGCAGCGTCCGCGAGGGCACGGAGAAGTCGAGAATGTAGGCCGCGTCCACGTTCAAAAAGTCGAGCTGGGCAAAGAGCGGGTCCAGCACGTCGGGCTCGGCCGCCGCCCGGCCGGCCTCGCCGTCGTCTTCGCGGTCCACGCCGTACTCGATCATCTCGTCAAACAGGCGGCGCGTCGTGATGGCCGCCAGCAGCCGTCGGGCCAGCCGCAGCGCCAGGGCGTCCGAAAAGGCATCGTCGTACTGCAGACACAGCTCGGCCGGCTGCCGCGCCACCGAAGCCCCGGCCGCCAGGCTCACGCCCTGCGAGCGGAGACGCGAAATGTCGTACAGCTTCCGCGTGCTGTCGACCAGCGGCGCCGCCGCCACGAGCGCGTGCAGACAGATCGCCACCAGCATGCCGGCTTCCCGGTTGCTCAGACACGCACGCGTCGGCGGAAACAGGTGGCCGCCCGGCGACCGGAGCGCCTGCACCGTCTTGGGCGGCGCAAACAGCGTCTCGGCCGCCATCCAGAGGCTGTGCAGGACCAGGCTCGGCGCCACGCGCGTCAGCCGCAGCATGCAGTACCACAGCGTCTGCGTGTCGTACATCTGGCCCTGCTTGGTAAACGAGCTCAGCAGCGTCTGCGGGTCGCTGAGCACGTAAAACAGGCTCTGCTCCGCAAACTGCCGCCACCCCTCCACCTCTCTCGGCCGCGCCGCCGAGCCCCCCGGCTGCTGTCTCTCCTTGCGTCGCAGCGGCCGCGGCAGCCCGCTGATCCGCGTGTGCAGTCGGCCCACCGTCGGCGGCTCTAGCAGGTGCTGCTCGGCCGTGCGGTCGTCCTGTAGCACGTCGCACACAAAATCAATCGTGTTGGCATCCAGCCGTGTGAGCGTCTGCGGCAGAAACGTGTCAAACGCAGCATCCCGCCCCTCTGTCTCGGACAGGACAGACGACTGTTTCGCATCTGACCGGTCCGAGGACGGCGACCGCGACGACCGCGATCCCAGCTGCTCCAGGCTGCTCTCGCTGCCGCCGCTCTGAAACTTGGTCGCCTCGTGTGGCTCCACGCCTTCGGCCTGCTCGGCTGGCTCGGCGTGCTCCGTTGGCGCCCGGATTTCTGCACTCTTGGGCGCCGGCATGGCATCCTCCACAGACACACCCTCAAAGTACCCAGCACCCGCCAGCGGCGGGATGGGCCGGGAGAGCGCCGTCGCCGGGCTCTTGAGCGTCTTGGTCGACGGCGCCATGTGGTTCATGCCGTCTGCCTGCAGACCCGGCAAAAGGGGAGAGCGCAGACCGGGCAGCAGCTCGTCGGCTGGCGACTCCGCCGGGAACGTGTCGACCGTGAGCTTGCGCTGCGTCTTGGTCGTGGCCGGCGTGCGCACCCGGGCTTTGGAGTTGCGCCGCGTGCTGGACGGACTGGTCGCCCGCTCTGTCGCCCGCTCGGTGATTCCACTGTCGGGCAGGCTGCTGCCGCGGCTGTCCTTGTCCGTCGCCTCCTGTGCCGCGGCGCCGTAGGCGGCTTCCGACCCGGTCGACGGCCGCGATTCCATCGGCGCTGCATCCGGCTTGGCCTTGTCGTCTGCGGCCACGGCCGTCGGCGATGCCCCGGCCTGTAGTTTCTCTGCTTTTTCCGTCATGTTTTCCATCGCGCTGGGCGTCAGCCATTCCAGCATCTTAAAGGCCACCGTGCCAAACATGTTGGCCGCAAACGACCGGTAGTCCTTGCTGACCGGCTTGTCCACAATGATAAACTTGGGCACTTGGCCCGGTCGATCCGAGGCCGCGTCTGTCTCGGGGCGTGTCTCGCCGTCCTTGAGCCCTGCGTGTGTCGCCGGACCGCGCGTAGCGGCCGTTCTCGGCTCTTTCGGGGGCACGGCGGTCTTGGGGCTGACCGGCTCGCCGCCCTCGCGGGGCATGGAGGCATATTTGGGCGAGAATCGCAGCGAGCGGAGAGCGGCCGGCGGCGTTTTCGGGAGCTGCAGCGCGACGCACAGTCCGGACTCGGGGTTCTCCTGGCTCGCGAGATGGACGGCCAGCGTGCGGGCGCTCGTTGTGTTGTACCGACGGAGAGGGGCGTGGCCGGCAATGCGCTTCCGGTACGTGAAACAGGTCGAGTTGTGGCAGTCGGGGCTGCCGCAGCCTTCGCGCAGCTGGACAATGTATCTGCGACACGCCCGTCAGCGGGAGATGCAAAAACAAGACACGGCACGGACAGGGGCGACACGTACTTTTGCACCGTCAGCTGGAAGTTGTGGCGCCGGCTGGCCCGGTAAATGGCATAGACACGGCGAGGATTCTCCACGTCGGCCACGAACTCTCGGAGCTCAGAGGGGGCATCCCACGGCAGCCGCGGAAACGGCGCCTGTTGCCAGAGCCCGGCGAGCATCTCGGCATCGACGCCACGGGCGGCAGGCGGCCGCACAGCCGGGTCCATGGCTGCGGCCGGGGGGACAGGGGAAACCGAGACACGGCCTGTCGCGTGTTTGTCGGCAAACCCGTTCCGGCTGTCCAGTACTCGTAGTACTCGTAGGGGGTGCACCGGGCCGCCGTGCGTGTGTCTCGGATTGCGTCTGCGGGAATCGACGGGCAATCCGGCTGCGTCGTTGCACGGCCTTGTCGCGCGATGCAGGCTGGTTCCCCCAGAAGCACGTCGTCGGGATATCGGCTGATACAACGGCTGACCCAATTTCGGAATCGATCCGCTGCCCGAGGTGACACCCGATGGAGCCGCACAATGCCGTGTGCAGCGCTGCTTTCCTTTGCGGCGTCGTCGGAGGGGAGGCGCGTCGGCGAAAATGGTCTCGTGTCCGCAGCTTCGCCTCAGGCCCGACGTTGACAACGCAAAGCCGCCCGGTCGTTTTGGCGAGTCGCCCCCCATAATAGGGCCCAAAGGCGGAATCGTAAGAAACTAGTCCCAGTACGATACAGTACGGACCCAATTCCATGCACGGACCATTCGTGTGGCCCAAGCGCCCTGGAGGCGATTTCGATGTGGCACGCAAAAAAAAACCGCGGTTGCTGCCATTGCCAAATTTTCGCCATCCCAGCCAGACCCTCCCCAGCCGGGGGGCACGCCGCCTGCCCTCCGCTCGTATCTTATCGTCGACCCCAAGGCAACGGCGCTGAACGAGCCCATCGGCCCTGCTAGAGACTTCTGCTTGCTGCTTTATTAATGCAAAACCGCCGCTTAGCAGGTGCCCTAGAAGGGCCCCCACCTTGTGGCAGCCTTCTTGTCCAGTCAAATGCATCGTAGACGAGGGTTATGCCAAGATCCACACATAAAATGCCAAAATTCTTCCCGTCACTTCCGTTGTCTCGCCGCTTCACCAACTCTACGCTCAGATTTACGGCGTCTGGCTGATTGCAGCTGCTCTTCTTCATAGTCGTGCCAACCGTACGTCCAATAGTGGCTGCGTCCTCCGTGTCCCGTCCGATTTGCGTGTTGCCAAAATCCTTTTATACCCCGCCAAGTGTGATTCGCTATCACTCACTGTTTTTTTTTTCTCTTTTTCTCACTCTCGTCTCTCTGTTTTCTCTTTTCTCTCTTCCTTCCCAGGTGGCTCTCTGGATCCAGGGATTGGTCAGTAGGATAGCTAATTGTCGAGCAAAAGATCTCCTCTCAACTGCCTGGTTGCACCGCTGCCGAAACCCCAAGATCGGAATCTGTCGTGCACGATTACGATACTGGTTTTTTTTTTCGCCTCCCTGCTGACTTTGCACGCTGCTACTGGTGGATTTTTCGCATTATACTTCAGTCTCGACTGGCTTCACTGCTTTGATAGCATTTTTCACTCCAGACTCACCGTCCGCCTGCACATTGCCGTCACCACCCTTTTCTGCCCGTCGATTTGGCCCCTCTTACGCCCCTCTATCGAGATATCGCAAACCCCCACCACGAGAGGATTTGCAAGGATTTGCAAACCGATTACACAGCCAACAACGGTCTTGCTGCTTCTCTCCAAGCCATGACGACCATCGCAGCAGGCCGACCGGCCGTCAAGCTGGACGCGCCGGCGTCGCACCCCTACAGTTGCAACACGTGCCAGGTTGCCTTCCGGAACAGCGACCTGCAAAAGAGCCACATGAAGGGCGACTGGCACCGGTACAACCTCAAGCGCCGCGTGACGTCTCTGCCTCCCATCTCGTCGGAAGTGTTCGCCGACCGCGTCATCCAGTCCCGCGCATCGACCGAGGCCGAGGCGGACCGTGCCAGCTTCGAGCGTGTTTGCGAAGTCTGCCAAAAGAACTACTACAGCGAAAACTCGTTTAGAAATCACATCTCGAGCCAGAAGCACAAGGCGCGCGAGGCCTCTGTCGCCATGCGGGGGCGGGCCGCGCGGCACGGCGACGATGCCAGCTCCGTCATGAGCTCCACGTTTTCCCTGGGCGAGCCTCACCTGAAGGCGGCTGAAATCACCAGCGAGGTCGACTCGGACGCCGAGCAGGAGTTCAACCAGGTTGTGGAGAACCTCAAGAAGACCGACATTGGCGCCGAGTCGTCGGGCCTGAAGCGCCCGGCCAACCCACCCCTGTCTGCCGCCGCCCAGACCAAGGGCGAGCACCCAGTGTCGCAGGAGGCCAAGGCGGCCGGGACCGAGACCGAGACCGCGGCCGAGACCGGGGCGTCCGAAACACCAGCACCGTCCAAGACGGCCGAGCCGGAGCACTCGCTGAGCCTCTGCCTGTTTTGCAACTACGCCTCGCCGTCCATCCTGCTCAACACGGCCCACATGGAGCGCTTCCACGGCATGTTCATACCCGAAAAGAGCTACCTGGTCGATCTCGAGGGCCTGCTGGGCCTGCTGCAGACCCGCATCCGCGATGACCATGAGTGCATCTGCTGTGGCAAGATCCGGGGCGACGTGTTCGCCGTGCAGACGCACATGCGCGACAAGGCGCACTGCAAGATCCCCTATTCGTCCCTGGAGGAGCAGGTCGAGATTGGCGACTTTTACGATTTCCGCGGCACCTACTCGGACAGCGAGTCCGAAGAGTCCGACGACGGCGAGGAGGACGACAAGGAGCTCAAGACGCACGGCGGCGCCCGGCTCGGCGCCAAGCTGGGCGCCCGGCGCGCGACCAAGACCACCGTCGGGGCCGACGAGGACGACGAGGCCGCGGGCGACGGCCAGGGCTGGGAGACGGACAGCTCGGCCTCGTCGCTCGACTCGGACGACCTCACGGCCATCCCGGGCGAGCACCACTACCACCAGTACGAGCGCCTCGACAAGCACCCGCACCACAGCCAGACCGACCCGCGCGCCCACCACCAGACCGACGGCTGGCACTCGCACGCCCACAAGCACAACCACGCCGTCTTTTACGACGAGTACGAGCTGCATCTGCCGTCTGGCCGCTCCGTCGGCCACCGCTCGCTCAACCGCTACTTCCGCCAGAACCTGCGCAACTACCCCTCCGCCGCCGAACGCGAAAAGATGGGCATGCTCGCTCTCGAGGACGGCGAGGCCGACGAGGCCGACACAGACGTCATGGATGTGGACGGCGGCGCGTCCTCGGCCCTCACCCCCGTCAGCCGGGGCGGCTCGCGCGCTGTCTCGACGCGCCCGCCACCGCGCAACACGCTCGGCCTGGCCGGCGTGTCCGATCGGTCCAAGGCCGACCTCGTCAAAACCGAGCGCAAGGCGGTCCTGGCCAAGACCATTGCGCAAGACAAGGCCACGATCCGCTACAGTGCAAAGTCCATTGGACAGAGCTTCCGCTTCTTGGGCCGCACATGAGTGCCCTGTTGGCGATCTGCATTTCTCATGATTATGTGTTTTAGCAAAGAGTTTTTCCCAATTTCTACGTACTGTTCTCCTGGACCGTCGTGATTTTCAAGAATGTGAGTAGGCACTGCCGTCGACACTGCCTTTACTTCGCGGAAGGTCTCGTAAATATCCCTATTCTCCCAAGCCTGGTCTGCTTGGGCAGGTCGACAGGGCCCGGACAGCCAAGGTTGTTTTCGATCTGTTCGACCTGTTTGACCTCTCTGTTCTTCAGATATCGCTCATACCTATCCACGAATTCCAGAACTGTATCGCGGCACAGGACCTCGCGGCCCTCCTCGAACTCGTATGCCCACTCCAAGTCAACGAAAACAAGCCTGCCGTCATCAGCCAGCATTGAATTGTCCAACTTGATGTCGCCGTACAAGAAACCCACCTCCTGGAACTTTGCATGCGCGGCTTTCAGCCGCCGACGGAACTCTTCTTTTGGGTTAGACTTGTCTTGATCAAAGACACTAGATCCGTCCACAGCAGACAGCACCATCGTCCTTCTGCCCTCGCTAGTGCCCTCCCCGAAACAGTAAGGGATTACATCACCCTAAAGGTGCTGTAACGTTTTATACACGCGGATCTCATTGTTGAACAATTTCGTGTGGCCTGCGTCTGCCTTGGACATCTGCTTTATAAAGACGCGAGGCGGTAAGAATGCGCCAGGGAAGTATCTCTCAAAGAGACGCTGCCAAGATGACGGTAGCCCTACGAAACCGACAAATTTAGAACAGCATTTTTTAGCGATTTTAGAGCATACGAACCCAGGTGGGCACTTTACCTTGAGTATGCGCAGGTATTCTGTGCAGTAGTCGATATGCTCGGGGGATGTCATCATGTCGGTGTGGACGATTCGATTACAGCGAAATCTACCTCGGCGGATATATTTTGAGTTGGTAGCCGTGTCTCGCAGCCGTATCAGCCACGTAGCTCGTGTGCTATCTAATTTAAATAACAATGTACACAATAGATCGCGGCTGCGTCAGGGTGGGAAGACTGGGGGCAGTTGTCTTTTCTTTTGACTTCTGTACCTGAGATCTTGGCCAGCCAGGCGTGAGGCGTGACAGCCTGGCTGGCCAACTACCATTATTAGTGTCTTGCTCACTACCGACGGGCCCTAGCAGTTGCGCCTGCCGCGCCGCGTCCTACCCCACACAGCCTGACGGCCGTGAAAGTAAGCCGCAGAACAGTACATCTCTAACAGTAACAATTAGGGCCATTCTCTGTCAGTTTCAGCATTCAAGCCACCGCAACGAGAAACGACAGTCATTTTTAATAACGTTCGGTAACATACTCGACTGGACAGGATGAATGAAAATACACATT
Organism: Leptographium radiaticola; assembly: GCA_019925535.1. Lineage (NCBI taxonomy): Eukaryota > Fungi > Ascomycota > Sordariomycetes > Ophiostomatales > Ophiostomataceae > Leptographium > Leptographium radiaticola. The sequence continues at coordinate 778,588 of JADHKK010000013.1, read as the reverse complement.
ATCACCGTCAAAAAAGCGAACAGTACTGCCTTCGTTCTCTGCCTCTCTCTCCCTCACCAGTGTGATTCGCCCTTTGTCCCTACCGTGCCAACTCATTCCGGTCCGCAAATGGATCGTTCTCATCCTCGGCATCAGAGCTCTCAACCTCGGAGTCATCCTTCGTCGCTGCCGGCTGTGGACGCCGAGTTGAAGACCACTGCTGGGGCTTTGACGTGGCTGACGGCCGAGGCGGCGCAGGTGGACGCGGGGGAGCCTTTCGCGCAGGCGGCGGCGAGCCTGGCTTTTCAATATCGATGCTCAAGCCCCCTACATCCGGCACCGCAGACGACGTCGGGGACCCTGGTTCCTTTCCCTTTTCAGCAATCACTGTGCGCCGAAAAGTTAGCTTGTATCCATGTGAATGCCAATACGTAGAAAAAGACAAGGACATACTCCGGTAGCGATGGGCCTGTTCAGCCAAGTCGTCGTCCGAGTCACTGTCCGCGTCGATAGAGCGGTCAAGCTGCTCGAACGTCATGAGCGCAGTAACCAGCTCGTCGTTTGCATGGAGCAGACTACCGAGATAATCCTCCGAGTCGACGAGATAGATCTAAGATACCCAGTCAGTTCCCGGACGTCGCCGCGAAGATGGGGCGTTGGGTTCGCTCACATATCGGAGAATCTTTCTCCGCAGAAGCTTGGCGGCTTCAAACCGCTGAAGAGCCCTCGCGTTCTCGGAGATCCGTTCCTGTTCACGGTTGATGGTCTGAAGCACATTCATGAGATCGATAGACGCAATGGACGCGTCGGCGATGGTGGTTTTCATCAGGCCCTTTTCGGCCTCAAGGTTGAACGGCTTCCGGCCCTTCTTCCCCTTGTCCTTCTTCTTCTTGCTCTTGTCTTTGTCGTTCTGCGAACCCAAGTAACTGAAGGAATTTACAATTCCCGTTGGATTCGTCTGTGTGTTTGGGTGGACAGCCGATGACGACGACGCCGTAGGACCAGGGCTTGCAGGGTGCGAGGAACTTGAGGCATTCTCTGGCTCTGGCTTCTCATCATCCTCATCAGCGTCAAAGGGATTTTCTGTTTCTTTCACCACCTTTGATCGCTCCTGGGTAACGACCTGCTTCCGCCTAGGCAGTTCCTGCAACATTGAATGTCAGCTCCCCCCATCCCGTTTGCTATATGAGCCGGCGTACCTTGTAAAGCTTGGCAATGCGCTCCAGTCCAGGCGTGGTCTTGTACTGGGTCCAGCTGCGGAATAACTCTACGCACTTCTTCTTCACGTCTGGGTCCGACAATTCCGAAGTACCGCAGACGCGCAGACGCTCCAGAAGCGGCTCATCTGCAAAGGTGTGCTGGAAGCGCGCGCCCGCATTCTGAATCAGGCCATCAAGCAATGCCAGGGCCCGCAGTTGTCGATGCACACTTCCATATTTGAGCTTCTTGCGGATGGCACGAGCCGCCTCGCCGGGGCCAGTCGCTTGCAGCTTGATAACCTCAACGAGGTCGGGGATACCACTCAGATCATCCTCTTCATAGGCCTCACTTGTGAGCCGCTCGATGGTGACAGTGACCGCGGAATAGGGCTTTTTCTGTACGGAGTCAGCAACAGGTTCCCGGGGCGGATATATTGCTACCAATGTCCAGACACCAAAGCTGCTCACGCAGACATTGCCGGCCTTATAAGGGAGGCATATACCGCCCTGCGTACCTGAGAAAACATGGCTGTAGGCGACAGTTTAGACGAGGCACAAGTCCTCAATTTGAGTTTATAATTCGAGCGTAGCTGGGTATGAAATCGAGGCACGAGATCAGCCTCGGCAGAAGTTGTGTCGATGGGGGGTAGCTCTCTGCAGATAAGGGATCGTGTTCGCTGGTTGCGTCTTCACTTTGAAATTCCCCATATGTCTTTGATCCTTCGTAGGCGATTTGCTTCTCCGCTGTCCTTTCCCCGACGGCCTGATATGCGCAAGGACGAAAGGTGCAACAGAGGTACAGGATAGGAAGGAACCATTGATAGAGGTCATACACCCCACTTGATCATCCTGACACGGGGCTAATCTCCATTCGGTTACCCCGCTCAAGACATCAACTCGACATACCCAAAGCGGGAGTTGCGTTTCTATGGCATGGTTGAATGGTGAGGCTGTGCTGTTTATTCATGTACTACTTGGCAAAGGAACACTCGGAGAGTGCTGACTCTAAAGTTTACCTCACATCGGTGGTCTAAGGAAACTGGGATGAGGACAGAACCCGAATTTTCTTCACTCAAGCATCGGTCTCACAGAAGGTTCAAAGTACGGATATGGGGCTCTAAGATATTTTTTACTTTTCACTGGCCTCTGAAAGTGGTATTTACGCTGTTATTGAATGGTAGTGTTGGGGAGCTTGTCCGCTGAGGTGTTTTAGATACCGTCCGAGCTACGGAGAACGCGTACATGCAACTTAATGCTTTCCAATGCTTTCCAATAATTTCTATTAATACCATGATACGAGAATCCAGTTAAAGTATTTAGATGAAAACATAAGTACTCATTTAATTAGTATAACTTATACTTCGTAGTATGTGCTCAATGCTTCTTATACTAATAAACCAGCTCCAGTGAAGCAGTGCATATTCCAAGACTATTGGCAACACTGCCACCTGTCATGATAAAATGATTTTATGCGCTGCTGTTATTAGATACGTTTCCTTGCCATAGGGCATAGTTTACTCCGATCTACTGTATGTATTTCGATATATACAGTGTATGCACGAAGATTCCGTCATCTTAGTCTATGTCAACTAAAATCATAAAGTTGTCGTAGACAGCCAGTGAATTAACAGCTGTCCCCTGCTAAGAGTCAACAATGCTACATAAGCCTACTACGAGTATTTACCGGCCGTCATTGCCTAGCCATTGGAATGTACGCTTTCCAGATCTGGCTCCGTTTGAATTGAAGCAAAAATCGCACCAATAAACGTGTTGTTGATTGCGTGTGGCCGATGTCATTTTACACTAACACCCGTTTAAGCGGAGTCGCCTGCCAAGCCAACTTGGAAAACGTCGTACTCGTATTATTTACCGTACTTGCACATCTCGTAAAGTGGGCTGGCGGGAAATGTAGGGTCGGAATTGTCTGTAAGGACTGGTACATAAACGGAGGCAAAAAGCTGCAGGTGGCTGAGCCAAAAGTCGGTGAACATGTAAGATAATAATTCGCTCCGTCTACGGAGTACTCGTAGTCTATGCAGGAGTGCAGAAGGGTGGATAAAGAGCGCACGCGCCTAAGCACACAGATATGATAAGGTGGGGGCATCTTTGTCCTTTCAGCCGGACGGTCAGCTGGGGTTGCAATGACAGAAAACCGAGAATATCCCGCTGCAGCTTTGGTTTCGCATATTCATGCTGCCTACTTATCATCGGAGACCTCCGAAGTCATGGCGGCAGAAGAGCGCAGCGGCGTGAACAGAGAAAGACGCCGTATCAAGACGAATTTATCTAGACGTAAAATCGGCATTCGCGACGGAATTTTTGCTCTCCGTTTCGCGCTTACCAATTGAACGGACTAACTGAACAAAGCCGAGCACATTGACTGGCTCTTTGTTCATTTGTCTTGGTGTTGTCCAGATCCCAAAGGTACCCGCGATTTTTCGCGTTGGATCGCTTTCAGGTGCGTCGCGGCAGGGACTTGCCGGAAGCACCCGCCTCAAACTCGAAATTCCTCGCTACCTTGCCATGTCTTGTAGCGGCCTGGCTACATGCCGATCATTGGCTGTGGTTTACACGCGAAACACTGCTTGCCTCATAGTGACTGTCTTGTGATCACCGCCGAGATGAAACATTTTGAAAAAGAAACAAAGCGCCATCTAAATGGGGAATACACTCCGAGTGCTGTTTCAGCATCTCCCAAGCCAGGGAGCGAGCGCAGCGCTGAAAACACGGCCTGGTGAAAGTGTGCTCCAACAGTTTCAGCTGTTTAGACGAATTTTAATAGGCAGCGTTCACATGCAAATTACAGTCAGCGCCGTCTCCTGGCCTCACCTTGTACCCCGCAGACGTCATTGTAGACATGTGTTACACGAAAACCCGAGGTCACTGTTTTGCAGAGAGCTTTTGATTGACCTTTTTGTATTTTTTTTAGGATCGCTAGCTAATCTGATATTGCTGCTCGCTCACTGTGACAGTCGCAAAGTCTTTTGGTTCTTTTAGCCCCGCCGTTTTTCGCTTTTGAGATGCCGCAAACAGAATAACTGCGCTCCTCTTTTCCGCCAGCCCGTCCTCTGCCATGAAGAGAATGGCAAAAGACGGTATGGTAGGTTGCCCGTATATCTTCCAAGTGTAAACATTACAGTTCCCAATCATCCACAGCACAACTCATCGTCCATCGGGGTGTAACAAAAGAAAAACTCAATCCGAGGACACATTGGTATCGTAGAACTAGGAAGAAGACCTGATGCGCCGTTGAGTGCCAAAATGCAAAAACGCCGTCCCTCACATATGACATGGTGGCCACCTTGGTTGGTGTGGAGGCCATTAAATGCAGAGTTCACCACCTGTCTGGTGAAAACTGCCGACAGAAGGACTATGCGCATGGCAGACGTGCAGAAAGATGAACGCCAACCATACCATGCGTAAAACGCAATGTCCAGAGGACTAGAAAAAGCAGTCCCCTCGCTCCAAAATGCTGAAAGTGACGATAGTGGTACACGGTAATCGGTGCAAGAAAGAGCCGAATGTCGGCTGTAGTGCCTCTGCTCCCTTACCAGCCCTTGGCATGGTATCCGTTGAAGGCATCGCGGTTGAGGTATTGATCCCAACTCGAAGCGTTGCCGTCGTTCTCCCTGTTGATATGAACCGTCTCGGGATACTGTCTGAGATTGGCCACATCTTGCGAGGTGTGCCGTCTCTTCAGCACAGCGTTCGCAGTAGAGGTTTTCTGCGACCGCTCCCAGAGGAGGTGTCTCCGGAGCGACTCCGTCAGCTCCGTCGAAAGCATGTTGCGCCGGTTCGTGCGCGGAGAGTAGGCGGCCTGGTAGTGTCCACCCGTCGCCGGTGTCATGATGGGCTGCGCTGAGCTGCGTGGGATCTCGTTGATGGGGCGCAGGTTCGACTGCGGACGTCCCCGTTGGCGCATCATCAGAGCGGTATCATCAGAGTCGTTCGGAGAGGCGACGAGAGAAGGCGGCTGGCGAGCAACGCGCGGGCGAGACAGAGCCATGGTGGATTGCGACGTCGTCAGCCCGTTCTTCAATTCCCGCTCGCTCTTCTGGATCATAAGCGTGATAAGCGACCGGCGTGACGGCAGATGCACAGTGGAATCGACACGCTGGAACATGTTCTTGTCGTCGATGCTGGAACGGCCGCTCTCTTCGTTCGAGTCCTCCCAGTCCGACGAATCGTCGTCGTCGTCATCGATAGCGCTCTCGTCAATGTCCGATTCCGAATCGTCGAACACAGCAGGAGCTGGGATGGTCCGCGTCATAACCTGGTTGCTAAATGATGTCTGCTTCTTCTGGGCACTCAGGTTGCGGGTTGACAGCAAAGCACTCTTGAGAGAGCTAGGACCTTCTTCCTCTTGGTTGGCGGGTTTCACAGTAGAGGAGGCGGTTGCAAGACTGTTAGAAGAGGGAGTTGACTTTCGCTTCATCAAGTGCATCATTGCCGATTTGTGCATCTCCAAGCTCTGCGACGGGTCGCTCATAGAGTCGTCACAGGAAGACGAGCCGCCCAGGGCAAATGTTGCTTTCTTCGACGGAACGAGCTTGGCAGCCGGCGAAGATGTCGGCTCGGGAATTGCATCTTCATCAGTAGTCCCCGTGGCATTGCTTTCCATTGATGTAATATTGGGCAGCTGAACAGGAAGGTGAGACGGCGAGAAACCACGAATGACAGTTGTTGTCTTCGTGGGGGTAGTGGGTGTGATGGTCTCGTCTGCTTCATCTCCATTTGACGTTTGGGGTTCTTCGACCAATGTGGGTTCTTCGACTGATTCAGGCTCTTCGACCGATTCGGGCTCTTCGATCGACTCGGGCTCTTCAACCGACTCGGGTTCTTCGACCGATTCGGACTCTTCAATCGCTTCTTCGACCGGCTCGGTCGGTGTGTGAACCGTAGAGGGCTGTGTTGCGTTGTTCATGATCGGCTCGGATGTCTGTGGTGCGACGGCCGGGGAAAAGGAAGAGAGGCTCGAAATCTCGGGGAGGGGAGACATCAACGACCCCTTGCCCTGGATGATCGACACGACCATCTTCTCTAGGTCGTCCGAGGTGATATGCCTCTCGCGTCCACGACTGCGGCTGCTTCCACACGAATCCTGGCGGCGTATGCGAGGACGAGCAATCTCAAGAGCTCCAGGTCCAGACGGTTCCTCGTTGTCGTCATCAGCAATGGACTCGACGCTGCCAGAAAGCAGCGGGACATTTTCAGTTGATGACTGGTTAGACTGGGGAATGGTAGTCGGTGCTGACGCATGACCATTTGCTTCCAGCAACGAGCCAGGTATGACGTCGGAGGCCAGGTGAGAGTTGTCCTCAACACAGAATGTTTCTCTTGTCCACAACCGCCAGCTGAGGTTCTCTAGACGGCGGCCCTGGGCCACGGAGTCTGCGCATCGTGCAAAAACTGTATGTCGAGTTAGCAGGTCGTCTAGGACGAGCAAGCCATGGGGTTACTACTAACCGGTCCACATGCTGAAGAGGTTTTGAGGGTTAGATGTGTCTACTTTGTGGATCACATTCGCGTCCACCTGTAGGACAGGAGTGTCCAAAGCTGAAGGCATCGTGTTGTATGCGAACTAGAGTTCGAGAGTAGTAGCCGTGGGACAGACGTGGAGAGCGGAATTCGCTGTAGCGAGAAAGAGGTTGGCGTGGATTCGCTCTCGATCGCTTGCTTCGTATGTGCCGCTTCGTAGATGTGTTCGTCAGGGAAAGAATTTTCCGGTGTATGAAGAAGAGTTCTTCCCGGAGATCACCAGCGCGTGGAAGTGGTTTTGGCCGAGTGATATACTGCTGACTCGTTTGCGGAGGAGACTGCGGCTTTATTTCGTAAAAGGTGCGCGTGAGCTGAATTATGTGGTGGCGGCAAGGTGAGATTTCGATTCCTATGGATTATTATGGAATTTGATCCTGGGGTTGGAGTATAGGCCGGAGTGTTATATGGAGAGGAGGAAAAGAAAGACAACCGAATGTGTGGGGAGGGCACCAAGATGTAGAAATTATTGTCCTGGCGGTTGATCGATGGCGAGGTGGTGGGAAGGAGTGAGAGGGGGGGGGCAAGGGCGTGGGATGTGGTGGTCTTGGACCGAGACTCGCGGTGAACGTAGCGGCAGACTGCCCCCGGCTAGGTACTACTCACATGTATCTACAGCTAACAAGGGGGGGGTACGTATGACTGCCCCGAAGACCGTGGCGACAGGGGGACGCCCCCAATCGACACGGCGAGGTATTACTTGACCTGCCAGCTTCGGTACATAGAAATTAGGCGGGGTGGCGGGCTTTCTTCGGGTATTCCAGGGGCTGGGCAGGTCAGCAGGCTTGTGAAAAGAAAAAAAGAGGACCCGACACCTAGCTGGACGGAGCCAGACGTACTTCCAAGTTAGGCTAGTCCCAGGCCACAGGTCTCCGTTCCGCAGCTGCGCACTTGTTTGACTCTCCGTTAATATTAATACGCCTTACATTATATTTTTCGTGCTCATGACAGCTGAGCAGTTTTCCAGTAAGCCTCTGCCGCCGTCATGTGTCCTGATTTCTACCTAGGCCTTTTTCCTTTTTGCACATCTTACGTTAAGCTTCCCTTATGTCGGGAGCACATGTGCGCTGTTACAGCGCTCTCTTTATCCGCAAACGGAGGTATGCTACTGCATGAGGCTAGCATGGCAGAAAACTGTTTCCACTCACGGTAGGCCGTATTCACTCCATTGGGGCTGGCATGTCCGTCACAGAGAAGCTAGGAAAAACTCAGATTGCCTTACGGTACTTGCCTAGGTCCACACCTGCCCCGTTCGCATCAATTTCCAACGACCACGGGACCAGTTTGTAAACGGAGGCCATTTCTCTTAATAGCCTAAGGGATCCAGTACCCCCAGAATGCGCTTCCGCAAACAGACTTCCTAAAGGAAACGAGTGCACTCGTGATGGAACCCAGGGGCAGCATGCCTCTCTGCCGTCTAACTGAATGGGTACTTGTCTCGAGCCGGATGGCCGGCAGCAGTATGAGTAGCCGTCACGAGGGATACAGAACATGCGTGTGGATGCAAACTCATGCTTGTAAGATACTCGTGCATTGTATTTTACATCGCTGATGCTACATTCGTAGAGTCCACTCACCCTAGTGCTTTGGCGCAGCCGCTTTTTCATCTAGCACCGTTGACTTTGAGGTGTACCGTGATGGCCAGCCAACGAAAGAGCTGGTATTAACGAGGAGGCGCGGTCATGTAGAGAAACTTCAACGTCTCGTGCAGGCGCGTTGACCCATTGCCGTTCACATGGCCGTGTTCCTGCCAGCATGATGCAAAACACGATACCAGCATGACCCTGTCGCTTGGAGAAGGGACTGGAAGTTACTGATTTGTTGTCAAGTGCCGTCGGTCGCGAGCGCGATATCCGGACGAGGGCCTGTGTGGCTAGGGTTTACCAGCTGGCATGCAGCTAGCTTGCGACTTGCATCCCGGGCTAGGCTTTCCGGTTCCGTTTGCAAAAACTAGCACTGGTACGGAGTGCTCGCTCCGCAAGCCATGAGTAAAGCATCGCTGTCGCCAATGGCAGGGCTGCCGATGACAAAACAAAGGTACGCATTTTCCACGCGGCAGCTGATTGCTGCAGTTGGACCTGCACAGCTCATCACGCCACAGTCCAAACGCTGGGAATACGAATGGCGCCTGGGATCTGCTTGCAAGAGAATACGAGGTCAATTCGGAGAGTCAGGGCAATCGTTTCTTCGGATGGCAACTGCCGAGCTCGACCTACGCGTACGAAGATACTTTCGGAGGCAAAAAACAAAACGACTTGCCCGTTTTCTGTGGCCTTCCGCAATACCGCTAAAATCTCCTAGCCGGGGTAACTTCGGATCCGCAAAAGAGGAGAAGCAAAAAGGGCGCGATGCTGTCAATGTTAGCTAGCCCTGGTCTACTTTGTTTTTCTCCCTTTGTTCGGCACTCTTTTTTGCCATTTCTCCATGCTTTGAGGCCTTGCGGGTAAGAAGGCCGTGGCCGGGGACACGGCTGGACATAAAAAATTGCTTACGTCGTGCGCAACAAGAAAAATCTACTCATGCCTATTGGGGCACTCGGCCAAGCGGCGCTCCACAGCGCAACTAGCTGAAGCCCGCTTCTAAGAAGACTCGTAGCTGCGAGCAAATACACAATAAGATTGGCATCATCAAAGGATTGGTGGGTTTTCCACCCGCCACCCTGTTAGCTGGCGCTCTTCCCGCTCGGTCTGGATGACGAGGATTCCGGGGAGCCAAGCGAGCAGCCATGTATGAGTAGAGCCGGCCGAGTAGCGATGGAATTAGCCGGCGCCTTGACTTCATTTTGACATGTTCCTGTCCTTGTTAGTCATCTTATCTTACTCCGTATTCATACAGGCCGTTGCGGTACGCGTGCTCGTAGCCGTGTCATCGCACATACCCGTAATGAGATAACATCGTAGATCCCTTGTCGCTGGTCTCACCCATAACACCCAAACCGGGCATATTTTATAGGGTTCGCTTTGGGAATTGCCCTCTTCCTATGATCGGCTGCTTGGGATGAGACTGCTACCCCACGGTCTCACATCGCTTAAAGCCGTATCCATAGTAAATCTGCACCCTGGAATGTTGTGCTCACTATGATCTGAGCCTTTGCGCGTCGTCCGTCCCGATGGCTTCCTAGCGGCACAGTGTCTCATCATGTTTGCAGAGCGGCCGCAAAGCTGAACAGAAGCTAGATGGTCACATGTCATCCATGTGCAGGCTGGTCCGCCATATGCCGGGCTAAACAGTGCCCTTGCTCGTCCGGATGCATCTCTATTATTCCGTAGATAAATCCAGTCTATTTTCTCTCAAGTTCGTTCTCCCAGCACCACGGCGACGGTCAAATCCTGTGGGGCCGCGAGGCACATTAAAAAATGACTGATCAGTTTTACCACTGCCCCCTCGCCTGACGGCTGAAGTGGTTTCCATACCTGCCACATCAGGGAATCGTGTCGGTTACCTCCCATTGCCGCGATAGCCCCTTTCCCAAATTGCGAGAACGGCGCACGAGCAGGATGCCAAGTGGGCGCGCCATAGAGCCCAGCTGTGGTGTTTCACTAATAGTACACGGAGTATTCCGTAACCCCATCTGCATTTTAACACATTCATCGCCATATGTAATGGAGTATTTACACGCACTCCTATTTATGCACAGTCCTGTCGTGTCTGCATCGCGCCAGGCGATGGCTGCGCTGTTGTGCCATTTTTTTCTATTCAAATCCTGCCATTTTCACATTCCCCTCCATGTTATCTTCATATTCCTTTTGGCAGTGTGCAATTGGCAAAAGCGCACCTGACACATGCCCGCCTGCCGGACCTAACCAGCAATGGTCGACTGCATGCATGAAGACTGCACGGAACGCCCTGTGGGCGCGCGGTCGCCGCCGATACCGCCAGATCGTCGCGTCTGCCCACTGGCCACCACACCCCCCAGCAGCTGGTCCCAGTTCCGCCGCGTTGGGTTTTGGGGGAGGGTGGGGGTCGTGCGTTTTGGCCAGCAGCACAGGATAGGATGGCTGCAACTAGTATCTTATGATCTGGCCGCCTCCCACACATATCCGTCTTATCTTAATACGGCGCGATACTTATATAAATTGTAAGATCGCAATACTCGTTAGAATCGCATCATGAAAAATGCAACGTCGGTGACAGCCTCTGCCCATCCGGCGCGGATAGCCATGTCCCTGGTGTAAGGGTATGCGTTTGCCATGAGAAGAATATCCGCAGGGAGAGAATAACGATCGCTCAGTCCTTCTTTTGGGCTCTCTGCCCTTGGGCTCAGGGAGGACGGTCGCGGCTGCATCCTTCCACAACCAGGTCAGGCGGCCAAAACATTAGGGCAGGGGAGGCGGTGCATGGCCAATAGGAACTTGTTCCATGAGGCACATGGGGCGGGGATCTGATCCCACCAGGGTATCTCGCAAAATACCCCCACGCCGCTATGGTTGCTTTTGGCAGCTGGGTGCTGTCTCAAAACGGTGACAGAACGGACAGGCGAACACAATTAAACGACTTCAACGCCTAGTGTTTAATTTCTTGCGCGGCCCCCTGTGTTTCTACGACTTATTGCGACTATTGCGACTGATAAATATCGGTCGACACACGGATTAATTAGGTGGGGGGTCCTGGCAGATGGCGAAAGCTGCAAGGAGCACGACGTGCCCCCAGCTGGCGCTGCTGCTACGAGTAATCGCTAATATGGCGGCAAGCAACATGGCGCCCCATCCCAAAACAACGCTCGGTGGCGGTGGGAAACGTGGCACTTGGAAACGCGCGAGAGGCCTAGAGGGGCCTCCAACACGTTGTATTCGTATTTTTGCAACATAACTGGTTATTCCCAGACGCTCAGGCCGCCTTCAGAATCCCTTCCACCAATAGGCCTGCCCGAAAACCACCGACCAGATTTGACAACCCACAAGACGTCGCTAGTACATTTTAGTCTGCTTCTGGAAGGAAACCCCCCTTCCTCCCGAAATTCATTCACGTGTTCACGCCGGTACAGTATCTCTGGCCGCCTCAACGAGGCAAACATGATAACGACCGCTCTCCACTACAACGGTATCAACGGTACTCGCCGGGGGGGGGAGGGGTGGGGGGATACGAGTAGAGTTGATTAAAGTATGATACATTGGTGCTTTGGAGATAGTTACATGGAACAGGGTAGGATGCGAAGCCGCGCTGGCAGGTCGAGTTAGCGGAACGGTTCCCGACACTGCGAGATATCTGATGTTCTTCACATACATAGCCCTGTTCCGAAGGCCCTGCTCCGAAGCCATGCCGAAAGATTGTGCTTACGGATACGTGCTCTTGTGCTATCAACCATGCAGGGCATGGCGCACGGACATTTCTCTCTACTCGTACTCGTACTCCGTCCTCGTAGAATTCGCCTCGGGGACAGATAAAACCAGTAAATCGTTCACCTGCCAGCAGACGGAGCCACGGCGCCTCAATTTCTCCTAGAGCGGCATTAATGACGGTTTTACTGCACGTGGTGGGTGAAAAAGAACCGCGGTTCTTGGTGCCTGTTTGTTTTTGCCACTGAAGCGAACTAGCCCTTCGGCTCAACTCCTCTTCTGCTCGGGCATAATTGACCGAGGGCGACCGAGGTTTGTATTTGTGGAGCAAAGCCCGTTGGGCAAAATGCGTTTGTTCGGCGACTATGAACAAGGGTTTGCTAGGGCCCTTTGGTGTGCGAGTACTCCGTACTCGTAGACAGCAAGCCTTCGCCACAGGGCTTCCGGCGCTTGCAGTGGCCTAGCCCACCTAGTTCCACGTGCGAAAACCAAGCCAACGGCACCGGACCGGACGATGGCCCAGCGCGTACGGAGTAGTATGCTGTAATAAGAGCCCGAGAAACCGAGATACAGAGTCCGGGGTACTGTATGTACAGGAAATCGACGTCGTCTTCGCTTGTCGGGGTGTACTCGTAATATTCGATACTTTAATTCTTTATTTCCTTGTCAATCACCATGCAGGGAGCCGCAGCGCCCAGCCGCGGAAGTCAGTTAGCCACCGAGGCATCCAGAGCCGCCAAGGTCGCTTCATCGGATGCAAACAAGTTTTGCGGGCACGCGTTCGAGCGATGTGTAAGCAGATGTTACGATTACGAGTACGAGTATGGTAAGTACGAATTACATACTCCGTACATGAACGGATTCTCCAAAGGATTATTCTACTGGAAGCACGGGACACACTCGTGGAGAGGCTCGGGGTGGCGAAAGGCTCTAAGCGTGGACCAGAAACGGAAATATAGCCGCCGGGGATGTGCTAGGAAAATCCGAGGTTATCCACCCAACTGCCGCGCTGCGATTACGGAGTATTCGTTCGAACGAGTAGCGTTATCCCCGCAGGCAGCCAAAGCCAGCCAAGGAGTGATCCCGCATTTCAACGGCGCCTGAATTATGCTGCCAGGGCAGGTGTGGCTGGCAACAACAGCGCACATTGTGCTGTGTCGGCGGCAATTTGCCAGTGTTGTGAAAGAACGAGACAAGGCATAATAGGTAATATAACGCGCTGAGGGGTTTATACGGGGTTTATAATAAAACAGTAAGATACCCTGCGTCTTTACGAGCTCGTGCTCGTACTCGTACGTGGTACTGCCTTTTTCCTTGGGTGTCCTTGGGTTCCTTGGGTGTTCCTCTGGGCCCACCTGAGAGGCGACAAGAAAAAGGCATTGGGGCACGCAGGCCGTGTGCTGTCACGTTGCCAGGGTCTTCCGATCCGTCTCTTTTTCGCAGCGCACATGTCCCGGTAGCATCGTTGCAGACGTTGCGGGCCATGGAGAGAGAGACGTGCATGTGCGCGGTGCCGGGTGGCCTCCCTCTCTTTTTTTCCGTGTTGCGTTTCCGCTATGCTTTTTACGCTTCCTTTTTCTAGTGCCGGCCACGTCCCCACAGGCTGTGCTTTTTGTGTGGAGTGCTAGAAAAGAAGAGCAGACAAGGAAAAGCTGAAAATCCGAGGGAATTAAGCAAGCTGGACGAATCAGGACCCTGGTGAAAATAAGAAAATTGGTGCACCGGGGCAACAAAGGAGGGCGGCGAAGCAAAAAAAAAACAGGTCGTGTGCTCCACGGGTGCCGCGTCAGTTGACCGCCGGGGGGAAAGGCAGGGCATCCAAGGTGTCCTGGGGTGTCCTGGGATGTGCTGGCTGGGTTGTGCTGGCTGGGTTTTTTGCCCCGTTTGCCCTCGGTCCTCACTCATCACGTCGTCGTCACGCGTCGACGTGCTCTCTGCCGTCCCGCCCTCCCCCCTCCTCGTTCATTTCTCCGCCTTTGGACAAGGACAAGTGGAGGAATCCCCAAGGGCGCCCGATCGACGGTCAACGTGTGCATCGATGCCTTGCGGCCAAAGGGCTGGTGGTCATGGGACCATGCAGGTCCCCTGGGGCTGAGACCCGTGCACGGCCACGCTCGTATGTTTTTACTTGGGCTTTTGTGGTTTTTGCCCACTGGGCAGCTGTGCCGTGTCGCCGTCCTGGCCTTGGGGGGCCGCCAGCAGCGCCGTGTCTCTGGAAATACCACCCTGCCCTTGCGCGCGCCCAACGTCCTTCCGCCCACTTGGCCGGCCCTGAATGGGCGCCAGCCGACAAGACAAGGCATGTTGTGTGTGTTGTAGCTACTCCGTAGGCCACGCGGCCCAGCGCGATCATCCCAAGTTATGCGCCTTGCTGCGCATCTTACGACTGCACCGCGTAGATGAGATGTTCTGTAGATGTGGCTTCCACATGAATCCTGGGGAGACGCGCCTGGCCCAACCGTTTAGCCCTATCTTGCCCTGTTCGATTCTCCACCCCCCTCCCCGGCTCTTTTTGCCTTGCCGCTCCACCGTACGAGACTCGTACTCCAAGTACTCGTACTTGTATGCGTCCCCCATACGACGTATGCCGACGAAGAACGGAGCATCAGCACCGGTCCGCAGGATGCATGGCGTCAGGTGCGCGAGGCCGCCTGGGCGCGGACCTGTCATGCTGACGGCCCAAATTCGGCCATGCGCTGCTGATGGGGACTTTCCGGGGCTAGGCCTGGCCAAAGGAGCAAGGTGCAAGTGTGACTCTTTCGGATTCTGGGGTCCACGATGCGGACTAGCGGCCGAAGGCTGGGGCTCCCTTTCCATCTGAATGAGCAATGCCGAGGAAGGGCAAAACTCGCTGTGCATTGCTCGACTTCCCCGCATCACGCCGGACAAGCGGCTGTGGAGGAGAGAGATGTCGATCCTCGGCGTCGCCGCCATGAGGAAGGAGAGGCCGCACCGGGAGGCGCATGCAAGCTTGGGCGATCTCACTTGTAGACCGTTTTGGCGCGGCACTCGTCTTTGTCCAGATGCGACGTAGACGCAAGCTCCGGGGAAAGGGTAAGGGGTTTGTAGACTTCCCCGGTCTCGTTTATTTTACCCTGGCTGATCGGGTCGACACATGTCAATATATCGGCATTGTGCGTCTTGTTGTGCTCCCGTTCTGTAATTAGCACGAGCAGCCAGGGACAAAGTACCGAGGAACGCCTGGCAGTAGCACGATGGGCAACCGGTTGCCTTGAGCTAGGCGGGCACGAGGCAGCCGGTGCGTCGCGCCGTTTCTCCGTACAGACAGACTGCCAAAGCAAGGCGAAGCAGTCCGCGTAGTCTGTGCCGTTCATCTGCCGTGCAAAACGGAAAGGCCCCCCTTTTGCCGTTTCGATCTCGCCTCCCGTCCACACTATGCGACCACTGACGTACTCGTGAGACGACTCTATTGGGGTAGCACAGCGGCGCAGATGGTGGCTTTGTGGTCTTGTTTGTGCTCCCAAAAGGCTGGAAATATACGATTAGAATTGGGTAACGGTCTGCAAAAGCGATCTTGACGAGGGAGACTTTCAGACGGAATGGCACGCAGTCCTAGCTCCTTCTCGGCGTACACAGCCTCCGCTGGAGGCAGCCTGTTACCGTGTGTCCGCCGTCCTCCCCCATTGTGCTCACATTGTGCTGCCTCACAGAGAGCTGCCTCGTGCCATACGGTCGTCTCCTCTGCATCGCGTGCAACACTCTTTCCCAGCCGCGCTGTCCACACGGCCGACACACCCCCCCCTCTCTTGCGTGACCTCGCGCTGTCCGACGTTTATGTGTTGCACAAATGTGCGTGGGGGTCTGGTGATGCGCTCCTCGCAGATCCTCCTGCTGCCCAGCCGTTGTGTGACGATGCTGTGTGCCCCGGGCCTCGTTCCCCGGATCCTCCGTGGAAGACTGCGCCAGGGCGGCGCTGCTTCTATATTTATGTCCGTGGTTCTACGAGTACGAGTATATCACATCGTTGGTCACATACGAGTACTGTGTATCCTCCTGGCACACGCCACTGCCTCAGCCGTGCCTCGTCGGCCCTGCGCGGCGGATGCAGTTGGCCGCAAGAGGTGCATCACCCGGACGGGCAGCACGCGAACGCGCCCGTATCCACTCCGCTGCAAGGTTGGCCGTTGGGGGCCCAATTCTAATAGAGGACAGCTGAAACCCGCTCCTCCTTCAGCCCTGGCTAACGCCTTATCATTGCTGCGCTTGTACCCCAAAACGGCAATCCCGAGACATGCGAGTTTGGCTGTTGGGAATTGTCCTTGGCCCAGACTACGACGTACGAGTACGAGCAGATGCTGGGACAGGTGTGCGATACGTTGGAGAAACGGAGACAGACACGGGAAGCAAAGGGGAACATGGAGACGGAGCCTGCACTGATCACCAGATCCCTCTCTGCTCATGCCCGCGGGGCGGCAATTGACGTGCAACAATGCGCGTGGAAATGGCCCGATAGGCACCTCCTAGCTGCGGAGAAAATTCTATTTAGGGATAGGGGACGGCAAAGAGCGAGGCGGTTCCGCGGTGGCGCCCCGGATTTGCTGGAGAGAGTGGCATGGCAAAGTGCATATCGGCCCGTCTGGGCTGCCATTGCAAAATGGCGAGTGGAAGAACGGCAGCCGGCAGCCGAACGAAAACAATGGCTGACGAGGGAGGCGAGATACTCATAGGGCGGAAGGGGTGTAAGGAGATAGATGACCACACCCTCTTTTCCTCGTTCCTCCCCCTGTTTGCGGAAGGCGGCAAGAGACAAAAACGGTGAGAACGATAAAATACGAAAATACGAAAATACGAAAATAAAATGCGGCTGGGGGTAAACGGTGATGGTCGATAAATTGCACTCGGGGGCCTCATCACACACGAAGAAAGGGATGACGAGGAGGTTGCCAACGGCGAATGGGAGCACTGCTGGACACTGCTAATTGCTGATGGAGGGCGTGATCAAAGCCGTCACAGGGCAAGGCCGCAGCCGGTGGGATGGTGTTTTCTGTTCCCGGCGCCTACCAGGGGTGGCGGCTCGACGTCTTCCCACCAATGCCAGTATCAGTATCTCTCTCCCCAAACCTAAAAAAAGAAGAAAAAAACAAAAAAAGTGTGTTGTCCGCCGGTCGCCTCGGAGCTGGCAAACCTGGGAATGAGGTGGTTTGGACTCGTGTTGAAAGAGGCGCTTGTCTCTTCTTGCCGCTGATTCGAGCATGTATGGAAAAATGACAGCCTATCTGACCTCCCGTCGACAGCCGCCTGCCACCTCGTCCGCCTGCCACCTCGTCCGCCTGCCACCTCCGGAACGAGTGATGGCAACGAGACTGGGCTGAAACCGGATCCCAACTTCTCGGACCCCTCGACGTGGAAAGCAAGGCCGAACGCCACCCCTTGCCGGCGATGCGTCGAGCTGCATCTCGCAAACGGAACTTAAGACGTTTCTGTTTCAAAAGAAAGCCACTGTCTTGTATTTCCAACCGCTTGACGAAACGGACAAGCAGAGCCAACCATTGCCTAATTCCGAGACGGCCCTTTTTTTTTTCTCTCTGATATCAGTCTCTTCACACCGCCAGTCTGCTCTATCTGAACTGGCCGCAGAGGCTATGCCCAACTCTGGCGCTGCCCAACCTAGGTCGAATGACTAGAGCATGCCGGGCACACACACACTCACTTTCGGTGTCGGTGGAGGCGGCCTGTCGCGCAAAGGCCATCGCAGGACAGCGTACGGAGTACATATCTTAGTTCACCGCTGTCCCAGATGCAGTAGATGCGCCGGTGGAGGCGCCCGGCGAAGCGCGCCATGCACCAGCAGACCCCACCGACACCGACGGCACGATACTTGAGATACCATATCATGCAGGCAGATGGATGTTCGCAGGGCCTACGCAGCTGGGGGGTGTGCTGGCAGTCGGATGACAGGCCGTGCCGGTCAGCAATATCGCACGAGGTCAAGAAAGAAAAAAAAGTCCCATGGAGGCTGCTCGAACGATCTGGCGGGCCTTTTTTCTGGCCAGCGGATGCCAGCCAACGATTTTATCTCTGATGGTGATTTTACATTTCGCACGGCAGCGTAATCCGCCCGCCGACACCATGTGGATGCTGTCTGATGTGTTGGCACGTCTGCTCAGATGACTCTTGTCGGGGGCTGGTGCTCTTTTGCTTTGCACCAATCGTTCGGCCAAACGCTTTTCTACCTGCCCTCGTCCCCATCCTTTTTTTTGCCGCCCTGCTCCGGGGATAGCATATCCTGTTTGCTGCACATGACGCTACGTGACCGCTACGTGGAGACTGAGGCTGAGACAGGTTGTAAGATATCTCACTCCCACTCTGTACGGAGTAGGCGACGGCCAGAACAAATGAAAAGATAAAGGCCAACACGCAGATGGCGAGGCAGACACCGGTGCGAGGAAGCCGCCTTAAAACCCCCACACGGCGAAAAAAGACAACAGATGTGCCGGGCCACATTGGCTGTGCGGACAGGCAGCAGCCCGGAGGCCGTGGCTGGTCCGGCCACTTGTGCAGTCGGGATCGCAAGGCATCAGGAAAGGCATCGTTGTGATGACGTAAGACGGCGCCTGGCTCGTACTCGTACTCGAACAACTTTGCACTGTAGAATAGCGGATGACAGCGCTGATGGCAGGCGGCCCGCGTGCCCGCGTTTAGTTTCCTTTCGTCCCTGCAAAATTCGGGCAGACATGTGTTCTCCGAAGTGCGGCGGGGTTGGGCCTTGCCTCCTCCGAGCTGGAAAGCACGGGCGACCTCACCCCCGCAGCCAGGGCGCCTCGGCCGAGTTCTCCAACCTCCCTGCGTAGAGATTCGCACAGGCAACTGCGCACCCGGAGGAATTTGGAGTTTCTTTTTCTCGTCAATCCTTCCGCGGCAAACCCAACAGCGAACACAGCGAGCCAGCGCAACAACGGCAGTATTTTTGTGCGCGATCGGAAAGACTGGGAATCCTGTTACCGGGGTTATGAATACGCGTTTATCGCACTGCCCCTATTCGCTGAAACTAAAAAATCCCCCGAAAGTGGAAGAGCTAAGAAAACCAATGTTGATGTCGTCACTCCTTTGAGCAGCTCTGGTCCTGGTCCTTGCTTCTTGTCACGTCACAATTGCAAACGCGGCAGCTTCGGCACATTCAGCTCGGCCGATTGTCTCGGGCGTCCAAAGCTTCCTCTGCGGCTCCGTGGTCCTCTCTCTCTTTTCCTCTTCTCCCTGGCTTCACCGTTGCCATCTAGCTCGGCAACATGGCACGCGAGTACAACACCGGCAGGTTGCCGCTGCACTTTGTGCAGCAGCCGCCGTTCACCATCGAGTCGCCCGGCGCGAAGCCCGTCCCTGGCGAGACGCTGCCGCGGCGACACCCCGGCTCGCGGGACGGCCTCCTGGAGCGGCCGGCGCCGGGCATTGACACCATCTACGACCTCTTGCAGAGAAGCACGAAGCTGTACGGCGGCGAGCCGGCGGTGGGCAGCCGCAAGTTCCTGAGCATCCACAAGGAGCTCAAAAAGGTGCAAAAGGTCGTGGACGGCGAGGTGCGCGAGGTCGAAAAGGAGTGGTCGTATTTCGAGCTGTCCGACTACACCTACCAGACGTATGACGAGTACTTTCTGCTGGTGCGGCAGGTGGGCGCCGGCCTGCGCAAGCTGGGCATTGCCAAGGGGGACCGGGTGCACATTTTTGCGGCGACGAGCCCGGAGTGGTTCGCCATCGCCCTGGGCTGCTCGTCGCAGTCGCTGACGATTGTGACGGCCTATGACACGCTGGGCCAGGCCGGCGTGCAGCACTCGCTCGAGCAGACGGGGGCCGTGGCCATGTTTGTCGACCCGCACCTGCTCGCGACGGCGACGGTGCCGCTCGAGTCGGTGACGACGGTGCGCTATGTCATTTACAACCAGGCCTCCCATCAGCCGGTGGCGCCGGAGCAGCTCGAGGCGTTTCGCACGCGCCACCCGCACCTGCAGCTGCTCAGCTTCGAGGACCTGCGGGCGCTGGGCGAGGGCGACGACGGCCAGCCGGTGCTGCCGCCGGACACGCCGTCGGGCGACGACATTTTCTGCATCATGTACACGTCGGGCAGCACGGGCGTGCCCAAGGGCGTGCCGGTCTCGCACGGCGGCTTCGTGTCGGCCACGGCGGGCCTCAACTCGGCCGTGTGCGAGAGCGTGACGCACCGCGACCGCGTGCTGGCGTACCTCCCCCTGGCGCACATCTTCGAGCTGGTGCTGGAGAGCGAGGTGCTGTTTGTGGGCGGCACGCTCGGCTACGGCTCGCCGCGCACGCTGACCGACGGCAGCATGAAAAAGGGCTGTCTCGGCGACCTGCGCGCCTTCCAGCCGACCATTCTGGTGGGCGTGCCGCAGGTGTGGGAGACGGTGCGCAAGGGCGTGGTGGGCGGCGTCGAGGCGGCGGGCGTGGTGTCCAAGGCGCTCTTTTGGGGCTACGTGTCGCTCAAGAGCGTGCTGGCGCAGTACGGGCTCATCGTGGGCCCCGTCGAGAGCGCCCTGTCGGTGCTGGACGGCATCATCTTTGCAAAGGTGCGCGCGAGCACGGGCGGCAATCTGCGGTTCATTGTCAACGGCGCCAGCGCCATTGCCAGCGGCACCAAGAGCTTCCTGTCCGTGGTGGTGGCGCCGATGATTACGGGCTACGGGCTGACGGAGACGTGCGGCAACGGCGCGCTGAGCTCGCCGCTGCAGTGGACGCCCCATGCCGAGGGCCCGGTGTCGGGCGCGATCGAGGTGAAGCTGGTGGGCCGGCCGGACCTGGGCTACGAGGCGAACCCGGCGCCGGGCAGCAACCAGGACGCGCACGGGGAGATTCTGATGCGGGGCCGGCCGGTGGTCAAGGAGTACTACAAGAACCCGGAGGAGACGGCCGAGGTCATCACGGCCGACGGCTGGTTCCGCACGGGCGACATTGGGGCGTTTGACCGCCACACCGGGCTCCTGCGCGTGGTGGACCGCGTCAAGAACCTGGTCAAGATGCAGGGCGGCGAGTACATTGCGCTGGAGAAGCTCGAGGCCGTGTACCGGGGCGCGGCGCCGGTGCTCAACGTCATGGTGTACGGCGACGCGGAGCACCCGCGGCCCATTGCGGTCATCATGGTCAATGACAAGATTGTGGGCGAGCTCGCGGCCAAGGTCGGCATCGACGAGCCCGACGCGGCCACGCACCTGGACCTGCGGGTGCGAGCACAGGCGCTCAAGGAGCTGCTCGCCACCGGCAAGGCGGCCGGGCTGAACCCGATGGAGTTTGTGCAGGGCGTCGTGCTTGCGGACGAGGAGTGGACGCCAGCCAGTGTGAGTTTTGTGTTTTTGTGCTTGTGTGCTTGTTTCTTATGGGATGTGCTAACGACCTAGGGCTTGGTGACGGCGACGCAGAAGCTCAACCGGCGCACGATTACGGCGCGGTACAAGACGGAGATCAAGGCGTGCTTTGCGGGCAAGTAGAAGGGTGTGCAAGCCGCGCAGCAAACGGAACGCATCTGGGACGCATGCGCTTGAAGGCTTTGGTACTGTGTAACATCACTCTATCTTTTTACCTTTTACCTTTTTTTCTCTCTAGGGCATTTTTCGAGGATGTAGTGAAAAGACATGAATGACACATACATTGGCTATATTAATACGTCGTACTCTGTTCTGGGATCAAGGCCCGTACGGCAGGCGCAACGGACATTGTACATTGGCTGTATTAATACTCTGTTCTGGGATCAGGGCCCGTACGGCAGGCGCAAACGGACGCCGTAATAACGATCGCCCCCCCTAATTTCCAGCACGTGCCCCGGTGACCGCCCCGCCCATTTCTGCCTGTTTCGCTCCGTGTCCGATTCCACTTGTTGCAGCATCCAATCTCTCGAGCTGTTGATCCTGTTGACGAACCGTCCCATGCGCCCAACCGCCCCCCCCCCGCCTCCCCACCGCGCTGACCTCTCCCGACATGATCCGACTCTGACGGCGTGGTCCTCCTTCTGACGCGAGCCCCCCGTCTCTGCGAGCGGCCTCGGCGACAGAACATGAGACCGAGTGCGAGCAGCTCGTCTGGTTCGACGACGACCGTCCGCGAGGACGGCAACAACAAGATCAAAATGGGCGCCGCCAACGGCTTCAGCCTGGACGTGGCCGGCGGTCCGACGCGGGTGCCGCGGCTCAACGGCGGCCCGGCCTCGGCCTCGACCTCGACCTCGACACCGGGCGGCGGTGGCAAGCCGCTGGCGCACTTTGACGACATTAACAACGTGCAGCTGGACGTGGACGCCAACACGCCGCTGGAGACGCTGCTGCGGCGGACGGAGGAGAGTCTCAAGGGCGCGCAGTTCCTCAAGGACATTGGCCGTCTGGACCGGGCGCTGGCCGAGTATCTCAAGGCCTACATTGTGCTCCTGCAAGTGCTGCCTAGCTCGGCCGCGTGGATGTCGGTCAAGGCGGACAAGCGCGGCGCACGGCTGCGGTACAACGCGCTGCTGGCCCAGGTCAACGCCGAGGGCCCCGCCTACGAGGCGATCAAGACGCTGATCAAGGAGGACAATGCGCGCTCGGGCGTGCAGCCCAAGAACGGCGCGGCCCCTCCGAGCCAGAGCCAGAGCCAGGGCGGTCCGCCGACCAGCCAGCACGGCCGCTCCATGAGCACCGTGGCCGCCAAGACGAGCACGGCCTGGCCCGACGTGCCCACGGGCCGGGTGCAGAGTGCACAACCCGACCGGCCGGATGGGCCACCGGCAGGACCCCCCGGCAAGGCCAAGCCGTCGATCCGCCCAAAGCCACACGCGCTCGTCGGAAACGCCGTCAGCAAGCCGGGCGACGCGTCCTCTGGCTCCGACCCCAGCCGGCCCGCCAAGGACCTGGCCGAGCGGTTCGCCAGCCTGCGCACCACGCAGCCTGGCCCGGCGGCGAGCGAACCCAAGCAAGACCCGCGCATTCGGACGCAACCCATCAACCTCACCAGCTTCTCGTCGCAGCCTCCACAGCAGCCGCCGCTGCCACAGGCGCAGGCGTCACATCCACTGCCAGCACTGCCATCACAACAACAACAACAACAACATCCTCCACAGCAACAACAGCAACAGCAACAGCTCGCGGCCAGCACGCAGTTTGCCAACTTCCAGTTTGACCCGCTGCAGACGCAACATCCGATGGGGCCTCGGCGGCCCTTTCCGGCGCTCATCCCCACGCTGACGGACCTGCCCAAAGTGCCCGAGGCCATATACAGCCCGGCACGCGGCTCGGTGTCCGGCCAGGCGGCGCAGCCTCCGCTGGGCACGCCCAAAGGCATGTTTAGCAAGAACAACTCGACCACGTCCTTTACCGGCATGACCAAGACGCCGGCGCCGCAAGGCGGCCCGTCGGAGGACTACTTTTCGCTGCGGACGTCGCTGGACCGGAAGCCAGCGCGGTCCTCGTTTGCCGAGTTGACGGCGCCCGCGCGACGACGTGTCTCGATTCCAGACGGGGACACGATCACGGCACAGGACCTGCTGCGGTTCATGAAGGCGGGGTCCAAGGACATCCAGGTGCTGGTGATTGACATTCGGAGCCGCGAGGCGTTTGACGAGGGACACATCATGTCGCAGTCGACGATCTGCGTCGAGGCCGACACGCTGCAGCGGGCCAACATCTCGGCGGGCGACATTGCCGACAGCATGGTGCTGGCGCCGGAGACGGAGAAGCGGCTCTTTGAGCGGCGCCACGAGTTTGACCTGGTGGTGTACTACGACCAGGACTCGCAGGCGATCCGGCCGTACGACGACGACGGCTCGGCCGAGGAGATTGCCGTGGCGGCGCTGTACGACGCGCTGGGGCAGTACGATTTCCGCCTGGGCGCGGGCGAGCCGACGCCGACGCAGAAGCCGAAGCTGCTGCGGGGCGGCCTGGATGCGTGGGCGGCCATGATGGGCACGGCCTCGCTGCAGACGTCGTCGACGGTGGGCGGGCAGGCGGCCTCACAGAAGCAGCAGGCGGCGGCGCGGCCGCGGCTGGGCATGTTGAAGCGGTCCAACGCAAAGTACATGGCCAAGCCGATCCAGGACGCGGCCGAGGCGAAGCGGTGGGAGGAGGGTCTCAAGGACATGGAGCGGTCGGCGCTGGTGCGCACGACGGACGACTTTCTGCGGCGGTTCCCGCCCGTGTCGGCCATCCACGAGTCCATGACGTCGCCGGCGGTCCAGGTACCGCCGGCCACGCCGGGCAGCTCCCGGTCGTCGTTCCAGGGATCAGTGGCTCCACCAGCCCTCCCCGTGCCGCCGACGCGGCCGGCGCCGACCGTGCCGCGGCCGAGCCACAGCGGCCTGGCCGAGGCCGACGACGAGGAGCACTACATGCGCACCAAGCTGGCCAAGGCCGGCGCGGCCGGCGGCGGGCGGACGCGGCGGCGCCACGTCGGGCTGTACAACCCGGGCAACTGGTGCTACGGCAACAGCTCGTTCCAGTCGCTCTTTGCGTCGGGCGGCTTCTCGGACGAGCTGACCATGGGCGAGTGGGCGCAGCACTGGCAGGTGCCGATGAAGAGCGACGAGAAGATCCGCCACCCGCAGCTGCTGACCAAGATCCTGGCCAACTGGTTCCACTGGATGCAGTACGGCAAGTTTGAGGCGATGAAGGCCAAGATGCTGATGGTGGGTTTTTGCTCTTTTTTGTCTCTTTTTGTCTCTTTGTCTCTTTGTCTCTGTTTGTCTCTTTCTTTTCTCGTCTTTCGTCTCTTTTTCCGTCCCTCTTTTCTCTCCCTCTTCTCCCTAACAACCCAGGAATACTGCTACCAGATCCACTCGCACGACTTTGACGGCAGCCTCAAGACGGACCGCAGCACCATTTTCGGCGGCCCGCACCAGCAGGACGCGCAAGAGTTCATCTCGTTTCTGCTGACGAACCTGCACGACGAGACGAACCGGCTGCGCGACCGCACGGGCGAGGTGCAGCAGCCGGCGCTGGACGCGGCCAGCACGGCGCTGGGCAACGGCCTGCGGTACTGGCAGGCGTACCGCCAGCTCAACGACAGCCTGGTGGACAAGTACTGGCGCGGCGTCGAGGTCACGGACCGGCGCTGTCGCAGCTGCGGTCATCCGTCGCTGACGTACGAGCCCTTTGACGCGCTGCACCTGCCCATCCCGCCGACCGGCGGCGGGCCCTCGGTCACGCGGCTGGCCGACCTGCTGGCCCAGTACTGCGGCGCCGACGTGCTGGCCGAGTACCGCTGCGACGCCTGCCGCCGCAGCGACACCACCGACAAGCGCGTGCGCCTCGTGCGCCTGCCCGACCTGCTGTGCGTCTCCTTCCGCCGCTTCCAGGGCAACGAGCACAGCGGCTTCCGCAAGAACAACACCGCCGTCGTCTTTCCCATTGACGGCCTGGACATGACGCCCTACACCACCCAGGGCCACATGGCGCCCGAGGACGTGGCGGCGACCCTGGGCCCTTCTCAAGGTGCAGACGCTCCCTTTTGCGGCCCGTTTGTCTACGACTGCTACGCCGTCATCGTGCACAGCGGCTCGCTCCGCTCCGGCCACTACCGCGCCTTTGTGCGCGACGAGAGCGGCCCCGACAACCACCAGTGGCACCACTTTGACGACGCCCGCATCGAGGCCGTCACCATCGGCACCGGCGACGGCCGCGACATGGCCCGGCGGCTGTACCGCGACAGCGACGCGGCCAGCGCCTACGTCGTGTTTTACAAGCGGCGGCCATAAGGCGGCCACCAGGAAAGACAAGGGACGAGCGAGAACAAGACACTTTGCATGCTTATACGATACCATGAACGCACGTGGCCAGCCAGGGCCTCTTTTTATATATCTGCGTGCAGGCGCAGCCCAGCGAGATGCGCGTGCATAGAGAGAGAGAGAGACAAGTCGTGGATTCGTGTTGGAGGCGGCCACTCTTTCATACTAGGACGCCCCTAAAATTTCATGTCCTGCGGTCTCGAGTGCCCCGTCTAGAAATGGTCTGTCCCGTGTTAGTCACCAGAAGCCCGCAACGCCCACACGTACAACAGCACCCCGACAACACGTACCCAATGTCATGCTTATGCTGACGTCCGTGTTCTCCACCATCTTTGTAAACTCCTCAAAGCTGATCTTGCCGTCCTGGTCCAGGTCCGCCTCCATGATCGTCTTGTCCACAATCTGCTGCAGCTGCTGGTCCTTGAGGTTGTTGCCCACCATCATCTTGAGCACAATAAACAGCTCGCCGTTGCTGATGAACCCGTCCCGGTCAATGTCGTACACCTTGAACGCAAACTTGAGCTTCTGCTCCTTGTTGCCCTTGGACGAGAACGCGCTCAGCCCCGACACAAACTCTTGAAAGTCCACCGTGCCGCCGCCGTCCTCGTCGAAAATCGCAATCATTCTGCGGCTTGTCAGTGTTGCGTCCACGCCCATGCCCACGCCCACGCTCACGCCCACGCCCACCAACCTTGTCGCCAGCGGGTTCGACGCAATCTGCGGCAGACTCAGAAACTCATCTCGCTCAATCGTGCCCGAGTTGTCCTGCCATGTCACAAATCGTCAGCACCATCGCCCTACCCCCCCCTCTCCCACTCTCCCCAGAAGGTCCCAGAAAGGCGCGCGCGCGCGTGAGACTGTCGCACCTTGTCCAACTTCATAAACCGCTTCTTTATGCGGTCCACCTCCTCCCGGTCAACTGTGACGAACGAGATCAGCATACAGAACCGAGCCCGCACTCCAACTTCTCCTCCTCCCCCCAGAAAGCCGAGGAAAACGCACAGTTCGTCCCCTGGACGATATTGTCCAGGACGGCGCTGGTTGTGTTCCCCATCGCGTCCGTCCGTCCGCGCCTTGCTGTTCTCCGGTTGCCTTCCTTGGCTCGCTGTCTCTGCGGTCTCGCCCGGCACTGTCGTCACGAGCCGGTCTGTCTGCTAGTCTGACCGTCTTGCTCTACCGCCTCGGTTGTCGTCTGTTGCCGTTCAATGTCCTGCTGCGACCTCGGGGAACGATGGGTCTCCACTGCCGTATGTCGTCTTGTGTGTGCGTGTTGGGGTCTGGAAGCCGTCTCTGTCGCGTTCTTGCTCCGAATGGTAAGGCTGAAGAAAACAAATGCGATCCTGCAGGAGTCGTTGCAAGGCGGGGAGATCCTCCCAAATCGTATTACATAAGAGTCCGAGGTCCTTATCTAATCTCCCCCCCCCTATTTTCCGGAAAAGGGGGACATTTGTACTACATCACGTGCAACATCGCCGGGATCCAAACTTTGTCTTAGTGGACGAGGCTCGGGAAATTCGAATATCTTGTCCTCGCTCCTTTTCCCCTACTTTAGGCCAATAGCATCGCCCGAACCAAGAGTCACAACTTTAGACATCTCAATGTAACGACCATAGGGTACTGTGATCCATGTTTGTACCCGGTTTCGGAGACAACGGATGTATGGATCAGGCGAGATGCTGGCCGCCTCTGTTGATTTGCCTGCCAGCCCGAGGCCCATCTCCTACACACTTGGAACTGGGCGACCCCGAGGAACCGAGCTGCTGTCTATTGCGTTGGTTTGCCTGCGGACCCTGGAATCTCATGGACGAGCCAAGTGCACACATTGCCATGGAACTAAAGGGCAATAACTCGCTCTCGGCAGCCCGATCGCTGCGATGTCAAGGTCAAGTACGAGTACGTTACTTGTGGACAACATGCTCGAATGAAGTGGAGCATTATTTTGGCCATTCTGTCTTTCTCGTAAGATACAAAGCCGCCTTGCCAAAATGGGTGTAGCCAACGTTCAGGCACTTTGTGTAAATGAGACAACAGTTCAAAGAGCGCCAGTAATCAGCGTTGGTGGTGGCGCACCGTACCACATACAGTGTTGAATCATTATACACTGTACAACCGGACTCAAGTCAATTCAGTCGACTTTTTCTCTGACTCATTTGCTTTCTGGAACGGTGCACACATAAAACCGCCTGTGCCGAAAGCAGATATCGACTCATAGATGTTGAATTATTTTTTCTGGAATTGTGACGAATTGTCAAGAGAAAAGCGTACGCTGCTCGCTGGCAAGTCGGAACTTTTAGGGCTCATCAGACTATTTCCAGTGGGAATTTAGCGTATTCCTCACCCAAGCGAATGAGGGGGCGGTGCCGATTAGGGGACGGCGACGCCCACCTGGCAGAAACAACAGAGAATGGTTGGTCTTTCCCCAGTAAACTGGCTGCCTACTTTTAAAATTCCCCATTCCAACAGAAGCACCCCTCTTACCCACCAAATCCCGCCTACGAGAGTGAAAAAAATTTCCACTCCGCGGAAGCACGCCAAAAACCGCTCTGCTACCTGAGGTGCATTTTCGAATCATTAAAGAACACCCAAAACCATCGCTTTTTATCGCAAAAAGTGCATCGGGCGGTATCGCATGGCCTGCTTAATATTTTGATCGAATTCGAGGCGGATTAGCCGCGGGCTTGGTGCCCATTTCGCTCTTTTCATCCTTCCGACCTGTTCCGCCGCGACCATGGCAACGCGCAAAGTCCGCTACAAAAAACTCAGCATAAAAACAGCCCTGCCTGTTTTACGCGAAGACCAGGTCGACCCCAACGAATACGAAGCGCTCACCACCGAAATACAAATCGCAACCGGTGTCGAGCAAGCCGAAGAAAATGTGAGTAAATGAATTGATGGACATCGTCGACTTTTTCGACGTGCAGCATCCATGTCACGTGCACGCACACGTGACATCGCGACATTACCTAATCAGCAACCTCGAGCGAGCATTCTTGCCGTCTTTGAATTTTGGCTGACGTCCTGCAGGAATACCATCTTCAGGCCGTGTTGCAGGGCCCGGCGGCCGCCTCCGACAAGGAGATCCCGGTGCCGCCGCCCCAAGAGAGTGACATCGACTATGACACCCTCTACTCTCGTAGCTTCACGCAGCCGGCCAACTATATACGCTTCTCGCAGACTGTCGAGGAGTGCATAGGGTGCCAGTATGACATGACGGAAGAGGACGAGGACTTTGTCAAGTCATACAACCAGGGCCGGTCTGCAAACTTGCAGTTGTCCGAGGATGACTTTGAGCAGATCATTGAGGTGTTTGAGGAGACGGCTTCGATCTCCACGCCATATGCATCTGTGGACAAGACTATTGTCCCGTATGATCACATGGTTGCCGGTCTGAACGAGCTTCAGTTGCCAAAGGTCATGAATCATGCAAAGGAAATTTATGAGCACTGGAAATCCCGGCGTATGGACGTTGGCGGGCCGTTGCACCCGGCTCTCAAGTTCGAGACGCACCAAGACTCGGATGAAATGGACCCGTTTGTCTGTTTCCGGAGACGGGAGGTTCGGCAAACGCGCAAGACCAGAGCGCGGGATATCCAGAGCGCAGACAAGCTCAAGCGGTTAAGGCGTGAGCTCGAGGACGGCCGCCAGCTCGTCATTCTGGCGCACGAGCGAGAAATCCACAAGCGCGAGCTGCTGCGTGTCGACCGGGCAGTGTATGACCAGCGGGCGAAATTGAAGGAGATGAAAATCCGGCTTGGCATCAAGACGGATGATGAAGATCTTGTCACTCAAAAGGTGAGTCGGATTGCGGGTTGCCGTGTGCTGGACAGTTGGACAGGCGCTGACATAAATTACCTTGCAGCCACAGAAGAAAAAGGCCCCCGAACTCTCGCTTGCGCAGCGTGCGCAAGGTGCCCAGGTGCGGGCGCCGGCACGCAACGACGGCCGGCCGACGGAGATGGACTTGGTGCAGCTGGCCGACGCTCTTGTAGAGAAGGAGGGCGAGCTGCGAGCAGACGTGATCAAGCGGATTGAGAACCACCGGAGGTGGAACGAGAACCATGTGGATCTGACCTGCGAGCCATTGGGACCTGCCAAGGACCACAGCACTGCGACAGGGTTCCGGCCGGTCAAGACGCAGTATTTGATGACGCCACCTGCGTCGGAAGCGTCCAACGAGGAGGGTGGTGAGGCCATGGAGCTGGACGAGCCGGCAGCGCCAGTTGCGTTCCAGTTCAAGGGGGCACCAGAGGAGGCCAATGTGGCGGGGCCCAACTTGCAGTTCCGGCGGCGGATCGGACGTCTCAACCGGCTGTGGATCGACCGCAAGAGAATGCCGACGCCGCCGCGGGACATGTCGCCGGAGGGTGACCGAATGGAGGTGGACGTGGTGTCGGACCGTTGGAAGTACGACAGCGACAACAGCGATGACGAGCCAGAGGTGTACGAGGTGGACCCGTACGACACTCGTGCGCTTCGGTTCCGGTCATCGCTGCCGCTGCCGTTCCCGTACCAGGTGCGGCGACAAGAGCTGCCAGCCAATGCGGCAGCGCGAGCGAACGGGGCGGCGCAACAAGGCCGGCCGGGCGGCCAACCACGGCCTCCGGCGATCCAAGCGGCGACGGCGGCCACGGCAGCGCCGGCGGCCGCCAATGGAGGAGGCTCGTGAGCTCGTGAGGATGCGGCTGTTTTGGCGTCGCATCGCATTTTTTCGCGCCTTATTCTCCCCCCTCTTGCGGCGTCTTCTCTCGGGTGGAGAAGGCCTGTTTTTGTATTATTTCATGTTTTCGTTTGGGTTTTGCAAGGCGTTTCAGGGGATTGCGCATCTGTGTGGTATTAGTTCACGGTCTTGCATTTGGCGTGTACGGAGCATAACGGAAAGGGACTGGGTTGGGGGCAGGATGTGGTGTTTAGAGAGAGTGGTGGAAACGGGCAACCCTGGCAACCTGGTGTGGCATCGCCAAGCAGCCAAGCAGCATGGCGATAGCGAGAAAATGAAGAAAAAAAACTTTCATGACAAGCCGTTGGCCGACGTAGTGTGGGGAGAAGAAGGCAGACATGAGATGGCAGAGGCTTCTTACCGAGTCAAGTCCGCAGCCGGCGTACACAGCCGTGGGAGAATATGCTGGGCGTACGTCGAGGACGGCGCAGAGCCAGGACTCCCAACCATGTTCGCCATACTGGGCGCAAGGACCAGAGACGGCCGTGGGAGGGTTGCGATCTGGGAGGAGAAGGAGAAAGAGAGGGGGTTGGCAGAAAACAACATGCGTTTATTCGACTTCTCTCTGGACTGGCTAGCGGTCACAGACTGTCGTGAAAAAGAGGATTATGCCATGGCAAGAAGACGAGGGAAACTCGAGGAGGAAAATTGTGGGAGGGGAGGACAAGAGGGCAAGACCAAGGGCGGCTATTGTGTAAAAGCACAGAGAAGGACATGAAATGTTCAAAAACGGAACGACATCGGTGGTGTGGGGAACGGACGGTGACCTAAGTTTTGGAGAGTGGGGCCCGTCAGAGATGGTGCGCTCCTTGTGTTCTGCCGAGACGGCGATTGGCTGGGGCAAAACTCTGCCCCTCCACTCTGTGCGGTTAAGTGCATGGGGTCCTCGTTGCGTGCGGATAGAGGCAAGGCGGGCAGCCCTACTTGTGCCCGCAGCGTTTTACACGATGAGACGAGTCGGCGGCCGTTGACCACTTTGCAAGACATCTAGTCTACATCCAGACGGGGGCGGCAGGGCGGTGAGTATTGGCAGCATATATACGCCCATACACACACGCACAAGCACAGACACGATGACGGACCAGCGGGATCCGACGCGACGGTACCGCATCGCCATCGGCTGCGAGGGGTCGGCCAACAAGCTGGGCGTGGGCGTGATTGCGCACGCCGTGGACGACGACGGCAAGGGCCCGTCGGTGCTGGTGCTGTCCAACGTGCGCGACACCTTTGTGAGCCCGCCGGGCACGGGCTTTCTGCCGCGCGAGACGGCCGCGCACCACCGGACGCAGTTTGTGGCCGTGGCGCGGCAGGCCCTGGCCGACGCTGGGGTGAGGCCAAAAGAGATTGACTGCGTGTGCTACACGCGCGGGCCCGGCATGGGGGCGCCGCTGGCGGCGGTGGCGGTGGCGGCGCGCACGCTGGCGCTGCTGTGGCGGCGGCCGCTGGTCGGCGTCAACCACTGCGTCGGCCACATTGAGATGGGGCGGGCCGTGACGGGCGCGCGCCATCCGGTGGTGCTGTACGTGTCCGGCGGCAACTCGCAGGTGATTGCCTATGCGGGCCAGCGCTACCGCATCTTTGGCGAGACGCTCGACACGGCCGTCGGCAACTGCCTCGACCGGTTTGCCCGCACGCTCCGGCTCAGCAACGACCCGGCGCCCGGCTACAACATTGAGCAGCTGGCCAAGGGCCCCTTCCGCGACCGCCCCGACGGGCCCGACCGCCCGCCGCTGCTGCTCGACCTGCCCTACGCCGTCAAGGGCATGGACTGCTCCTTTTCCGGCGTGCTCACGCGCGCCGACGAATGGGCCGCCCACATGGCCGCCGGCCGGCCCGCCCCCGACGGCCACGCCACCATTACGCCCGCCGACCTCTGCTTCAGCCTGCAGGAGACCGTCTTTGCCATGCTCGTCGAGATCACCGAGCGCGCCATGGCCCACGTCGGCAGCGCCCAGGTCCTCATCGTCGGCGGCGTCGGCTGCAACGAACGCCTCCAGCACATGATGGGCCGCATGGCCGCCGACCGCGGCGGCTCCGTCTTTGCCACCGACGAACGCTTCTGCATCGACAACGGCATCATGATCGCCCACGCCGGCCTGCTCGCCCACGCCTCCGGCTTCGAGACCCCCCTCGCCGACAGCTCCTGCACCCAGCGCTTCCGCACCGACGAGGTGCTCGTCACCTGGCGCGACGACTGAGGCGGGGCCTGCCGGACGACGACGACGACGAGCTGTACTGATACCCCGTGTGAAAAAACAACCTGTTGATTGACCACTCTACCCGCAAATCCCTGGCCACAATTTTGACAAGAGGAAAAACAAGGGCAAGGAAAAAGAGTCCAAAAAAAAGCGCAATCATCTCCCGTATTCCGTCCGTCTCCCGTCCGTCTCCCGTCCGTCTCCCCATTCGTCTCCCATACTTAGTGCTTGTCATCGCCGCCGGTCGGCTTGTAGATAATGTTGGTCACAAACTGCACGTGTTAGTTTAATTTTGGAACAGCCACCACACCCCCGTCCCAACCCACCTTGTCCTTGTACCGTGTCGTCGCCGACACCGCCAGGATGTTGTTCTTGATGCTGCTCGTCGCCAGGTGGTTCAGCACCGAGTGGTTCGGCATGTTGAGCACGCTGTTGTCGTCCTTGATCATCGTCGACGCGTTCAGGATCGGCTTGCCCAGGAACCCCGGCAGGCTCGGCGGCGGCGGCAGAATCTCCGTCGCCGCCGACGCCGACAGAAACGCCGGCGAGTCGTCCGCCTGGTCGTAGTCCATCAGGTACTGCGGCAGCTCGTGCGAGAACGCCGTCGCCGGCGGCACGTTCTTCCACCGCGGCAGCTTCGTCGTCAGCTCCACCGTCGACGGCGTCGCCGCCCGGAGCTCGCCGCCGGTCTCTGCCGCCACCACCTGTGCTTGTGTCTGTACCTGCGCGGGGGCCGGAGCCGCCTGCGTCGCCTGCGTCGACTGCGTCGCCTGTGCCGTCCGAGTCGTCTGTGCTGTCTGTGGCGCCTGTGGCGCAGGCTGGATCAGCTGTGGCGTCGTCTGCACTCCCTGTGGCGCTGTCGGGGCGCCCTTTGGCGATGGCACCGGCACCGGCTGCGTCGCCGTCCGTGGCGCCGTCGACACACCCGCGGTGCTCGTGCTTCCGGCTGCCGCTGCCGCTGCCGCCGCCGCCGCCGCCGCCACCGTCGTCTTGGGCGGCGTGCTCTGCGGCGCCACCTCAATGTAGTTGACCAGGTTGTTGCCAAAGTCGACCGTCGTCGGCATGTCACGTGATGTTTCCACCTGTCCGTCCACGAGGAAGCGGATGTGATATGTGCCCGGCAGCACGTTGATGGTCGTCGCGAACACGCCCGGCCGGCCCTCGCTGTGTGTGTTAGCCTCGATTCTTCCAGATACCGGCAGGAAAGGAAGAGAGATGGCCCCCAAAACGCCCAACGCCCAGCCCAAAGAACCCAACCCAAATACTCACACTGGGTGCAGCCGCTGCTTCCTGTTCCACTGGAAAATCGTGCCGGTCACGTAAATCTTTTCGCCGCCCCGCAGCCACTCCAGCCGCGTCGGCACCGTCGGCCGCGTCTTGTCCACGCGCAGCTCCTCCATGTCCTCCTCGTCCACCGTGCCCGAGCTGACCGTCGACGACCGGTGCGTCAGCCCGTCATTGTCCAGCGCCTCCATCTCCTCCACGGGGCTGTCGGCCTTGCGCGGCGCAATAATCGGCGACCCGGGCGTGTGCACCTCCTCCTCGATCGGCAGCGGCAGCCGCGGCGGCCGCGCCAGGTACGAAATGTCCTGCATGCTGTTGTGGTGCAGCATCGACATGTCCATGCTGTCCGCGTACGGGCTCAGCGGCGGCTCCGCGTCCGAGGACGGCGCCGTCGCGGTCGTTGTCGCGGCCGCGCTCGTGTCGATATCGGCCCGCGTCACCGTCGTCGGAGCCAGGGCCGCCGGTACCTCGGCCACCGGCACCTCGGTCACCGGCACCACCACCGTCGACTGATGGCTGCTGTGCGGCACATCGACCGGCCGCGTCGCCGACATGGCCATGCTGCCGACCCCGCCGCGCACCTCGATCGGCCGTGTCTTAATGTCCGTCGGCTTGGCCCCGCCGGCCGTCGCCCCCGGGCCCACGGTCCGCGCCGGCGATCCCGACGCCGCCACCACCGCCTCCGTGGCCGACCGTGGCGGCATCGATGTCGGCCGTGTCGTCGTCGACCCCTGCGCGTGCGTCATCGATGGCTCGGGCGGCGCCGCGGCAACTCGTTGGCTCTGCGCAAGTCCGGGATTCCTCGCTCCCTTGGCTTGCTGCGGCGGCTGCTGAACCTGCTGGTGCTGCTGGCGCTGCTGGCTATGGTGCTGCTGGCTATGATGCTGTTGCTGCTGCTGCTGCTGCTGCTGCTGCTGGAGCTGCTGGTGGTATTGTGTCGGACGACTACTCGATCCGCCGCTGCCGCCGCCACCGCCACTCCCGTGCCCGGCGGGTCCTGATGCCTTGGGCGAGGAGGCGTTGTTCCCCATTGCTGATTTGCTAAAGGCGGGAATCCTCGTCCGCCCGCTGCCCTTTTTTCCCCTTGTCCCCCTTGTCCGCTGTGGAGATTCTCGTCCGGTCGCGAGACGTGCCAACCGCAGAGTGGCCGAATCGTCTGTCCGTCACAACGCTCGCCCGTTATTGGATGTCCTCGTTTAGACTGGCCGCCTCGCGTGATGCGTGCTGGGCCCTTGCGGAAGACTTCGCCCGCGTGGCTGAGTCGGGCCGGTTTTTGGATGGACTTTGAATCTCGAAAAATGCCGCTGGCGCGTCGAAATACGAGACGCAAAAGGTGCGGTCCGTCTCTCGCGCGAATGCAACGCAAATCGTTACTTTGTTACTCGCCACGGTACGGGTCGACAAAATCTCCTGTCGGTCGGGGATTCGCTTTGCTACCCATTCGGTTTGTCCGATCCATTCGAGAAACCCGACTGCTGTCGATAAGAGGGGAAAGAGAAGTGGGGCTGCTGGAGCTATGTACTCCGTACTACTCGTACTACTCCATACATTCCACTATGTGGCTTTGCCGCCCTCGCTCTGACGTCGTGCAAAGATGTGGCTGACGCGACTTCGTCGACCCGAACCATCATCTCCTTCATGTCGACTCCGGTGGCTTCGCCGGCACCCCCGGCCTTGGCCCCACCTGGCTCTGTGCCTTCTTGGGCACAGATGATTCTGGTCGTCCTGTCGGCCCTGAGGAGCATTCTCTACGCTCTCGGCGCATCGCTCTTCCTCGTCGCCGTCTACCTCTTCCGCGCAATCAGCTGGACGTTGTCCACCCTCTATGCCGTGGCCGCCTGGCCGCTGTCTCGGCTGCTGCGATTCCTGTTCTTCGTCCTATCGCCGGTGACATATACGCTCTCCTATGTTACAGCACCATTTGGCTACATGGCTCGCTTCATTGGCCACTTTCAGGTACGCATCCAGAGCGGCTGTCGTCGTTGGACTCTTTTTGCTAACGCATTGTCTAGCCGCTTTACACATTTGTACGTTGCTTCTTGTTCGCGTCCTTTTCCTTGGCTTCCGACTGGGCCTGCCGTGCTGACATGCCATAGCTCGGCTCAGCTGCTATTGTCGGAGTGGTCACCGGCCTCGTCGTCGCGTTGGCCTCCAACTTCCTTGTTGGCGCGCTGAGTCTGGACTCTGAATCTGAACAGGAGTCCGTGGGTCGGCGCACAATCAAGTCGGCCTCGGCAACCCCGTCGCGGTCTTCCACCATGACGCCAACCCGCGACATCCCAGCCAAAGACGACGTCTGGCAGTGGCTTGAAGAATTTAACCCCAAAAACCCTAATTCCGGGGCCTCGGACAACACGGCTACTGTTCGGCAGACCATAAAGAAGAAGCACAAGCCCGGCGGCTTGCTTTCTCTGACCATAATGGAGGAGTCATCTTCGGACTAATTGATGTTCTGATAGCGTTCCAGTTTATGATCCGGGCCTTTGAAAGCTTGCTATGCTCATGGTGTTCTTGTCTCAATCGTTCTATTGGCCTAAACCTAGATGCAACAAACTTTCTGAATCTAGTGTCCTGTATGACGGGATGGCTGCCTCGCCATTAAATCGGCCAAATCCATGCAAATGTTCCAATGGGCTTCCATCTTGCCCGTTTCTATCCGCTGGCCGTCCCAGCCGGTCGGCGTCTTTCAAGATCCCTCAGGCAAACTTGCAGCCTCTGCCCGACTTGACGATTTCATCCATCTGTTCCTCAACCACTTTGTAGTGCTCCTGCTTGGATCGGCACTTGCCCACATGCTTGCGAGCCATTCGGCTTTCAGCCGTCTCTTTGAGAGTGGCTTCTCCATCAGTGCCCGTCGGGTCGACAAACACGTACGACCGAAGCTCGGTGTTTTCCCAAGCGGCAGCTTACATTCCCGTGTAAGCAAGGCGGCACGATTTGCACAAGACGGTTTGAAAGATGTAGCATACCTCGCTTGGGCAAAAGGCCCTCCAGCTCCTCCGTGACGAAATGAATAAAGGAACCGTGGGAGACCACAACGACATGGTCATCCTCTGCCAGATGAGCTGTGAGATCCCGCAACAGGACACGCACTTTGCGAGCACGAGCCTCAATCTTGGGAATCGTAGGAGCAAAAGGGCTGCCAGGCCCCTTTTCGGTCCAGCTGGGCTCGACGCGTGAAAAGTCCACCTGCCCAAACTCGCTCTGCAGGCGGACCGGATCCGAGCCCACATCGGCCGGCAGGGTCGACAGCTCCTGCAGCTCCGGGATGGCCACCACCCGAGTGTCTCTGGGTGCATGATCACCAAACGACAAGAGGCATGTCTGCAGCGTCCGACGCATCGGCGACGCCACCAGCATACGCAGCTTTGGGCCGTGTTGGTAGCTCTCCCGCAGGGACTCACACTGCTGCAGTCCACGGTCCGTCAGCTCCGGGTCGGCGATGCTCTGGGAATTCACGTCAATATTGTGGTAGCCCTCGGCATGGCGGACCAGATCAATGACAACCATGATGGGTGTAGACAAGGCGGTGTTAGTGGTGGGTTCGTGCGGTGTTGTCACTTGTCCTGGAAGACGATTGAGTAGGTTTGAGTAGGTTTGAGTAAACAGGAGAGAAGCAAACAAACGGGAGAGTGAAGAGTTTTTCTTATTAGACGGCCAATTTCATTTTTTTCATAACAAAAGCAATGCCCGTTTGACGTCAAGGTGAGCCAGCCCAGCCTGGGTCGCAGTTTCCTAATCCGGATGAAGCCGACATTTTCGGTGGAAATTCTCGCCTTCTCTGTCCACACCAAACGAATCAGACTATTAGCAGACTTTCAAAAATACAAGAGAAATGAGTCATTTGCAGTCCATGAAGCGATCGCCACGTCGGAAACAAGCACGGGCAGAACCCATTGGTCCTCTGGGGGCCCGCCAAAATCTCGAAGCGCCACGCCGAATACGGCTCCGTGCAGCGGTCCCGTCCGCATGGGCTGAAAGCCGTTGAAACCTTAACGGCGCCGATCGTTTTTTACATCGGTAGCTAATGCAGATGGCGAACAAGGGCACTACACACAACAATAGGCGTACAGAAAGGAAGCCTAGTTGCTTTATTCTTGTGGACTTGGACGGAACAAAGAGTACTACACACAATAAGTGCAAAGAAAGGGACCAATTTGCTTTTGTTCATGCTTTTTTATATGAATTGACAAAAAAAAAAGAATACGCCTTGAACACCTCAAAATCTCAAAAGTCAATGTCCAAGTCCCAACGCCAAGACGCCTCCCATGCATGCGTGCTCTCGCTCTTGCGAGCCGGTCAAATGTCGCCCAGGCGGTCCTCGAGCCGGCACGCCTCCACCGCCAGACACAGGGCGGCGGTGTCGTTGTGGCCGTACGGGAGGCCGGTGACTCGGTTCCGGCGCCGGGCGGCATCGGGACGGGGACGCCGCGCCCGATGCTGGCGCGTGCAGACGCCGCCGTCGCGGCCGCCCAGGACCGACTTGGGCCGCGGACGCACGTAGCCAAAGGCAAGGCGTCGCTGGCGATCCAGACGGACACTGCACCGGGCCGCAGCCAGGGTCGTCAGGTCCCGCTGGCTCTGCGTTTGCGCGCCGCCCACCAGCTTGGCCACCTTGGCCAGGAAACGGTCCATGTCGTCGGCCTGGTCAGAGGCCCGGGGTTGCTTCCAGCGCCGCGCGTGTCGCTTCTGCAGCGCCTTCTCGGTGGCTGCGGCCAGCGCAGCCTTGGTTGGCACGGGCCGAGAGCGCCACTGCAGCTCGTCGTCCAGGACGACCTCGTAGGTTTGCCAGCTCATGATGGTGTTGCGAGGGGTGCTTTTCAAGATGGGGAAGAGAGGGAAGGGGGGTGATTGCAGCTACACCAGGAATTGAAGCAGACATGAGCAGGAAAGGGCCATACTTATAGAGAGGCACTCAGGGCAGAGCACCCGTCTGGTCCAAGAGAGGTGCAATACGTTGGCCTTTGTAAACACCAGTGTTGTCGTGGCGGCTTTCTCTGGTTGCTGTTCATTGCTGCCATTGTCTCCTTTGTCTTTCCTTCCATCTTCCTTTCGCTTCTTTCTTTTCACCATTGTCTCTTTTTCTTTCACGCCTTCAACAATAAAAGACAATGCATTCCGAGCCTACCCAAAGCAGTGCGAGTAGAACCAAAGGAGGGGGCTGTGCCCAATGACCACGTGGAAAGGCGGAATACTTGTGCAGACAAACTCAACTACAACAATCTGTGGCGAAACCCACGTACAGTATAGGCTCATCCGCCCCGCCTCGTTGGCGGCAAACAGCAACTACCGTCCTGTGGTCCGGCTCCCAAATGCAACGACCGGCCGCGACCTCCCCCAAGAAAGACAACAACAGAGATGATGGGGTATGTATGTGTGATTATGTGCAAATAACGAGAGGCGCACGAACCAGGAAAAGACAAAGGACAAAGGACCGACGGCTGTGGGGTCATCACAAATCAATCAGGCTTTCTTCCACCACCGGCTGCTGGGGCGCGTGCTGGGGAGCGGACGGGAAGCTCTCCTGCTGGAATGCGTTGTAGTCGTTGGGCACCTGTGGCCAGGACTGGGGAGGCGCTACCTGCTGGTGTTGGGGCTGTGGCAGCCCAGTCGTAAACTGCACGGGAACCTGCTGATGCTGTGCGGCCGGATGTGTCCAGTACGGCACCGACGGCAGCTGCTGCTGCACCGCTGGTGCCGTCGGCAGCGCCGGCTGGATGGGGGCCACGGCGGGCGTCTGCGGCTGCGACGGCTGGTACACAGACGGCTGTCTCATGGTAGGGTATGGCGAGTTGCCCGGCTCCGAGGGTACCGACACCGGCGCCTGCTGGGACTGGACCTGGGGTTCGGCCTGCGGCTGGGGCTGAGGCTGAGACGGCACCTGGCTTGGCGCCGACGGGCCGTTGAAGTAGAATGCTGCGTTTGGATCGGCCGAGGGCGTTGAGACTGTCGGATCCTGCGGTCCGCTCGGCTGCGGCGCACCCCGCTCGCCGCCCGGATAGCCGGGCTGCTGCTGTGGCTGCGGGGCGTATGTCGGGGGGACCTGCGTTGGAGCATACGCCACCGAGCCCCTCCAGCTATCCGACCGTTGTG
This sequence comes from Leptographium radiaticola, assembly GCA_019925535.1. Classification (NCBI taxonomy): domain Eukaryota; kingdom Fungi; phylum Ascomycota; class Sordariomycetes; order Ophiostomatales; family Ophiostomataceae; genus Leptographium; species Leptographium radiaticola. The sequence goes on along the minus strand of JADHKK010000013.1, from coordinate 738,599 downwards.
GCATCTGGCTCTGCGGCGGTGCGTAGGGGTTGGCCGGCGGTGGAGCCGCGTAGGATCCCGGCTTGTCGTATTGGGCGTACGACGCCTGCGGCGCCTGTCCGTAGCTCATCTGAGGTACCTCGCCCGTGTAGAAGCTTTCCGCAGGGCCCGCGCTGCTCGGTGTCGGGGCGCCCAAGGACGGGTAGCCCATGGACGGCTGGCGGGGTGCTGGAACGCCGTAGCCACCGAGACTGTGCTGGTTGTAGGCCTTGGACAGCCGCTCCTCCAGCATCCTGTCGTAGTATCGGACGACCGTAGACAGCTTAGCGTGCAGGTCAAGGAGAGTGTCTGTGTAGGTGTTAGCACCCAGCGAAAAAGTACAAGTCACGCCAAAATGCACCCACCATGCTTGCTCATAGTCTCGCCGTATGTCCTTGCGAGCTTGGGCCGAAGCGCTCCAATGCTGTCGTAGAGCTCCTGGATCTGGGGCTCCCGCAAAATGGTGCCTGGTGGCTGCGTCTGCAGACGGTCAACGAGCGTGGAGAAGAGGTTGATGTTCTCAGCCTCGACCGGGGTCAGCTCGTAGTCGTTCTTCGGTAGCGCGAATGGAGCCGCCGAGGCTGTGCTGCTGGCGCCGTGCGTCTGCTCCTTGAGCGCCGCCGTATGCTGTTTCTTTTGCTCCTCCATGTCGGCCAAAGATGCTGCAATGGCGGCTTTCAAGTCATCGTCCTCCTCCTCCGCCGTCGTCGTTTCTGTGGTTGCCTTTGGTGCTGCCGGCTCCGATGGCATGATCGGATATCCATTCGTCTTCGCCGGCGCGGGAGACAATTCCGGCACGGCAGGCTTGACGTAGCCCCGTGAGTGGCTCTGAACCTCCTCCAAGCTCATGGCCAGGGCCCGCTTCAGGTCATCGTCGAAGCTGTCCTCAACCCGCGCATCCCGCGGCTGCAGCTTCGTTAACTTGTGTTTCGCAGACGGCGAGGTTGTAGTGCCGGGGCCGCCCCCAAAAGCGTCGTGGCCTCCGCGCGAGGACTTGTCCGTCAGTTTCGCGTAGCAGCCGTCGTCCACGCGCACCGGCTGCATAATGCCCAGGTGGGGCAGGGGCAACACCCGGCTCGAGCATTGCTGGTCGAAGCAGCTGCCGCAGTTCCGACAGTGGTGTTTCCGGTTCGTGAATGTGAATGCGGTTCTGCATCGCATGCAGACATCGGAGTCGGTCCACTCGGGGGGCTGTGAGAGTAAACGTGAGTCAGTGGCCAAACGAGAAACCCGAGAGCTGCATGAGAATAACGCACCGCACTGCTGTCGATCATGCTGCTAGAAACGGTGGTGCGTGGGGGAAACTGGAAGCCCTCCGTTTGAAGCGTCTTGTACACCTCGCCAATGTAGCTAAACTCGCTGCGACGCTCGGTTGCCGACGCCCACGACTGGATGAGCTCAAGGATTTTGGAGCGGACCTCTTGGTTTACCGCAACTGCCCCGACAGCCTTGAGCAGCGAGGTCAGGTTGTCCATAAACTCTCGCGATGCAATCTCGGCAAGAAAGTGGGCTCCGCCATTTTTCACGCACGTGTCGGTAAGCTGTGTTGGACAAACTAGGCATCAGCAACCATTCCACCATTTCATCCCAGTATACACAAAAGCACCGGACGCACATTCAAAGCGCTCAGCTGCGTGTTCGGATTCTTGTTGCCAATTCGCTTCTTCAGAGAGCGCATGGCCTCCTTCGGCTGGACGGTCTTGGATCGGATAATGTCGGAGATCTCGAGGTTGAGCGCGATATCCTCCCTGTGGAAAAGCGTGTTAGCAGCCGCGCAAAACGGAAATCGATAGTCGGCGACTGGACTCGGAGACGGCTTGACTCACAGGCTGCTGCTTGTTGCCCGATCGATTTGCTCGTCCAAAGCCGTATTGGCCCCGGAAGACCACCAAGACATCATCTTGACTTTATATGGAATGGACGACCGAACTGAACACGAGGAACCCCGGGGGTGTACAGAGAGACGACGTAAAACGAGGCGGCGATGCGATGACACTCGTCCGGATAACTTGACGGATCCCTGGGAATGGAGCGCGAGGCACGATCCCACAGCAACGAGACACCGCAAGAGCCCCCTAAGCAGATGGATAGAAGGCGCAAGTCGAAGAAGGCAAGCGTAAACCTCGGCGCTGAGAGCTGCGACGGCCGTGAACGAGATGGGTTGTGATGGCGACGTTTTCAAACAGTTGCTTCGTTTTAGACGTTACGACGTAATACGGCGCCTTCTGCCTAGTTGGCTGTCTGACTGCCTTCCGCCAGGCACCACTAAAGCAAGGCCCGTGCATAATATGAAGCTCTCTAATTGGACAGAGCTCCCTCACCTATAATATCACGTGACAACCCGCATTATTCCAGATTAGTCATTTTAACCTAACTAAATAGCCGATCCTCAGACCAACTGTCATTGACACGTGACACCTCCAGTGATGTGGCTCCTACTCGTACTAGGCGCTCCTAGCTTGGCTCCGCAGTTTGCTAGCTGGGCCGTGCCAGGGCCAAAACAGTATCTTACATGGACTCGGCGCCTTTGTAAATTACACTGATGCTGTCCGTATTACTGCAATGATTCAGTAGAGGCAAAGGCCGTATGAGATCTGGTGATTTATTTTGGCAGTTGTTTGATTGCGTAACATGCCGCCAGTCCGTGCTGTGCAGGCCGGCTCCATCCTGGGCTTAGCCCTTGCTGTATAGATGCCTGGTAGCTCAGGAATCCAAGAGTGCAAGCAAGAAACCGGGGCAGCATCTTAGTCGGGCACAAAAGCGCCGGCCAGTTCCTCACGGTTCCTGAGCCATGATCCAGACTTTGGCCAGAGAGCCAGATTGGGCCATTCGCTTTCTTTTTGGGGGGGTCTTGTAGCTTTAGTGAGACATTGAATGGACCGCTCGAGTGCTCTCGCAGCTGGCAAATGTGCGCCGGCAAAGCGCACCTATCGCCGGCAAACCTGGACACAGTGTAAGCGAGGTGTCCATCGGGTCTAGAACCCTTCGACGTCAGACATGCCGCATACAAGCACGAGTACTCCGTACTCCGTACGGGAACGATCGCATGTCTGGCCCCCCTTGCGTAAAGTGGGGGTGGACCACGGACACCCGATAAATGCCAGGCGGGCCGGCCTCCTTGTGCGGATCACGTCCTTGCCAGGCGCGCCAGGAACCCCTGTTCAGCTGAATGTCCAACGGGGCAAGGCTGCCCGTAGGAAAAAGAAACCCAAGGTAAGCAAGGGGCCGTAAGTGGCCTGTCATTCCGCTGCTAGCCGCAACTGTAAATGACAGAAATATCACAATTATCGCATTCAGCGTCGAGAGTAGTCTGCCCGGGGTACGGGTTCTCTTCACGCCTCCCGTTTGCTAGTAAATATATCTTACGTGGCGTTTCCATATGGATGTGAACGAGCATAAATCTCGGCTTAAACGGCCCAGCTTTTTTTATTCGACCTAGCGAAGGGAGGCCTGGGCGCAGCCGTTCTAATTCAGAGTTACCCAGTCGTCGGGACTTTGGAAGCAGTTGCATACACTCTTCTCCTGTCTCGTTTCTACCAATAACAGGCTGCTTTTTCATTCGGTATTTCAACATGCGCATTAAACGCGCTCCATTAGCTACAGATTCTTGGCTGCTTCGTGATGGCTCTTTGCAGAACAATACATTCAATCCAAACACCTACATCCTATCCACAAGTCTGCTTGGTGTTTTGTTCGTCCTCTGTCCCACAATTAACTTTTCGACTACTCGTAACTTCCCTGCGAAGGGCGGCTCTATGAATCCCAAGTACTGTCATACAAGGCCAACCGGCTGGCCGGGCCATCTCAGCTCCGTGCGCCCACCACCACTCATACATCCCTGCACTAATAGCCCGGAGCCAATCCCGAAACGCCGGCACAACCACAAAACAAGCCCTACCCTCCCATTATTGTCGGATCCAACAAAAGCTGATTGAATGCTGCCGCATCTGGAAGCGCTTCCCAGCATGCCAGATCGGGTACCCCCCTTGCACATTGCCAGCTGCAGTCAGACGGATGTGGGGTTCTCTCACACCCTCTACTCGTAGGCAAGCCACACTCATCGCCGAGGTGCGTGCTCAAAGCGGTCATTGCAAGTAGTGCCAGGCTAGCAAGCTTCTCACGTATGTTGATCTGTGCCGACATCCCATGTTGAAAAGAAAGAACGCCAAGAAAATGCACCCCAAAAAGGCTCCTCGCACCACAAGTAAGGATACAAAGTACTCGTAACAGAGAAAATCGAAATCGACAGGCAAACTCAAGAAGAGTGCTGGACGCCGAAAATGGAAGCAGAAAAAGAAAGCAGACGGCTGGTAGCTCGTAATACCATTGGCTAATTTCGGTTGATGCTGGGGCCCCCGGCAGCTGCGCCAGCTTCGGCTTCTTGACTGCACAGTTCCACACATTCGGTAAGGCCTGTCTAGTTAAAATCCGCGGCATTCATCCCGGGGACCCATGCCGACTTACCTTCCATGATGCGCTCCTCCCAAACGCCATATTCGTAGTCCACGAGACCAAAGCGCTCCACACCGTCACATAGACGAATTAGCTCCCGACCCATACTTTGTAGGTTGGCGAGGGAAACTAAGCGCTGTGACTGCTGGAGCCGGGCGCCAGACATCATCATTTGTGTCTGTCTTTCTAACAGTCCAAGCCAGGCATTATTGAAATTCCTCCACAGCTTTATGCGGCCTTCGAAGAGGTCTTCGTCGTCGACTGATAAACCTTTGAAAATTATTAGTCAGCTGTTCTCGGCCCGGCCCAGATGCACTCATACCAAGAGATTCCACATTCGAAAGTAGCCAGCCAGATATTTGGAGTAGAGACCCAGAGGCGGCCTCCAGTGCTCCACTTCTAATGTCTTTGAAAACATCCCTCAGCGCCCTTTGATATGAGGAATAGACATCGTTTGCGTCTGCCTGATTTTGTGTGTCTGTCAGGGATGATGATGGCATAGACTGGTTGGCAGGCGGGCCACCTGTGCTGTGTGAAGGTAGGCTTGCGGATATTGTACCCATGTCCCCTGAATATCCTTGATCCAGGTGCGAGTTCTTGTTAGCTAGCTGCAGCGGATAGTGTAAAAAAGAATACGCACCGGTCGAGGCAGCTTGTGCGTGCATGGCGGCAGAGGCAGTTGCTGATGGACTGCCTGAAAAATAAGACGCCGTGGCCACATCCGGCGATATCATTTGTATGGCATTAGACTGGCGTGCGGGAAAGGATTGACCAGGATCAAACATAGAGCTCTGTGGGCCGGTAGGTGGAACATTGTACATGACTCCGGCCGCCGTAGGGTTGTAGGGTCCGCCGAAACTTTGCGGGTGCCGTGTGTCTTGGCCATAGCCACCACCAGAATGGCCATAGCCCAAGGCATGCGCTGCAACCCCGCCCTCCGTTTGCTGCTGATAATATCCACCGTAGCTACTGGAGCTGCCGCCGCCCACTGTGTGTTGTCCATCCGTTGATGTCCTCTGCCGACCAGTTTCGTAAGATCCTACCGGGTGTGGTCGTCGTTGCTGTGAGGCATCTTGCACTGGCTGTTGATGTCCTTGGTTCGATGCGCGACGCATCGGCATGTCATTTTGTCTCTGCCGACGGAAAAAGTCGTCCATACCCCGAGAGAGTGACTTGGAACCTGTGTACTTCCACCCTACCACAGAGCATCCAGGAAACGCACACGCGGGCTGCCGGCACTGTTCACCACCTGAGAGACTTGTTAAAACTGAAGAAATTTTTTCAGAAGGCAATGTGCAGCAGTCGCACGAGGAGCTGTGGGAGACGGCAGTAGTGTTGGTGCCAGAGCCGGTAAAGAGCAACGATGATCTTATATGGTGAGATACAAGGACATATGGACACATGGACACCAGAGAGACAACACCGAGAATTGTGAGGCAGTAGCCGAGACAGCCACGAGTGTTTGGCCGCGTATGAAGGCAATGTGAGGAAGTGGAGTTGTGCCGTATGGAAATATCTCGACGATTGGAAGCCAGCAGTACAAGGATTGGAAAAAAAGCAAAAGAGATATGAGATGCGTGGAGTGCAATGACAAACCGTGTAACATGTAGGGCAGGAGTCCGCATAACAGGACCCAAACGGGTACAAATGGAGTCAGGAACGGGCGGGTGCCAGTGCGGTAGGACGGGATTTGAGGCTGGATGTGAAGACAGGAAAGAATAACGGAACCGAAAAAGGGAGTGTGGAGACAGACGGGAGAGCTCCAGCGGGAAAAATGGAAAGGGATGAACAAGACTTACCTCAGCTAGCAAAAATAGGCGAGTGAGAGCCCGGGGTTAGAAGGGGCTGCGCACGCCGCCTGTAGATGCTGAAAGAGGGACGAAGGAGGCAGCCGAGATGGAGAGAAGAGACAGTGGCGCGGGAAGAGCAGCAATGTTCTATTTAATGGTCGATACAGAGCGTCTGGAGTCGGCGGTCGTAAGGAATGTCTATTAGACGGCACAAATACAAGACAACGTCCCCATCCCCGTCAAACTGACGAGGGTACGGGTGTGAGGTCAATAATGGATGCGCCGCGATGGTGTAGATGAAGTCGTGCAATGCTGAAAAATGACCAGACGGTGGGATGACAGAAGTGCATAAGAGGAACAGCCTCCTGGGAGTGTGTGTGACGGACGAGGCTTTGAGGAGGGGTGGACGCCGAAGAGAAACGAGGGTGGTGTCGGCTAGGCGTGAGACAGGGCCGGGGAGATCTTGGGTGCGGTTGCGTGCGGCTGCGCTTATTAGTGGGAATGTGACGATTGTGGCGTCTAGCTGCAAATGCACACCAGATCCGGCTGCTGCAATCCTTAGCTGCAGGTACCTTTGCTGGGAGACGGGCAGCGGTGGGTGGCCGTGGATTCGACTTGGACGCAGGATTCGGGTCAATTCTGGCTTGCAAGGTTCACTGGCTGGGATGGCCAGGATCTGCTTTTTTTCTTCTGTCACAGATCCGATCCTTTTTGCGGACCGTTCCCTTGTTTGTGCACGCCGCTGCGGCCACCGAGGCCGGCCAAGTGAGGTGGGCTGTCTTTTTGATTTTTTTCGGGACCTTTGTATCCTCCCCTCGTCAATCTATCCCTGTTGCATTTCTCCCGAAGATTCTCCGTAAGAGAAAGGGGGGTTCGCGGCCGAGTGCAGCGTAGATCGTGCTGCTGTAACCGGAAATGCAGATAATGCCCGTGGCGAGACAAATAGCGAGACCGAGAAAGTACTAATGTCTCTATCCTGCACGTTACTCACGATGTTTCTGGTGTGTTCAGAGAGCTCTCCAGCAGAAACACGCAACGCATCAACCGTATGGGAATGAAAGAGGACAAGAAAAAAAGAAGTGCGGTGAGGAAGGCGGGGGCCAAGAGCCTCTTGACAGAAAAAGTCGGTGTTGGTGGGAGAATGGGGGGGGGGGTGTGAGAGGGGAGGACTTAAAAGATAGCCTAGAAGTGTACGGAGTAGTGCGAAGGCTAGCCGGTGAAGAAACGACATAAAAAGAAAGCGCGAACGACGGTGTGTTACCGCCATTTCGGTGTAAAGGCTAGCAGAGGAACGTGCTTGTCTAAGGTAGCCCCAGCTGTGCCCCGAGACAGAGGGAAGGTGCGGGAGGCGTAAATCTGAGTGGCAGTGGCACGTCTGTCTCCCTTGGGATTTCTTTTTAACGCTCCTACCCAGCTCTCACAGGACAATAGCCATGGATTCTGCTGGGCTGGTCATTGATATGGCGCGATACTGCGCTGATTGGCACTACTGCGAGATGACGGCCACGGAGCAAGGGAACCCGGGCTGTGCTCATGCCCGCTGTCGGTATATGCACCTGCGGCATGCGACAAGGGGCGAGAACACAAATCAGAATAACATACGTGATCGCCTTTGCATACTCGTACCGACGAGCTAAATTACGGGGTACATGGCGTTTTTCCATTGGCCTGAATCGGTATTTGGCCGCGAGAGGAGGAAGAACCCGGCCCAGTTTCACTGGCGGAAACTATCAAAGGCAAAGCAGGAATCAACTGTGGTATGGCCGGTAGGGCAAACCCAGGGGAGCTTATTAGTTGCGGGCTAAGAAAAGAAAGTCAGGCACATTTCCCGTTGGAGCGATTGGAAAGACGGACGCCCACGTCATAGCATACTAGATGGCACGCGGATATGAGGGAGAGGAAAAAGCAAGCGGTGTTCAGTGAGAAGGAAAATTCCGCAAGTCCATAGGCAGGGATGGCCCCGGCTAGCAGACACAACTGGCCACGAGGACTCGTAAACCCATCCGCCGTTCCCAGTAGATGCCGCCTAGCTGAGCAACTAAGATGGGATAACGGGCGGCCGACCCAGCACTGACAGAGGCGCGTTGCGCACACGCCCACGGAGGCCGGCAATTAAACAAAGCCGGCCTAAAGCCATAAACACGGCCGTCGCGTGTGCGATAGCCACTGGTCGTCTTGCCACCGCGTGCATTTGTGGACTGTGGACACAAAGGCTGAAAGATATGGGGGGCAGCGGGCGCAAATAGGGTGGTGGGACTCGGTCCTCACAGAGGGAAAGAGGGCGTAGGGTTAGGGAGAAGGACACGACAGGAAGAGGAATTGGCTCTGTCTTAGATCCTTGAACCATGTCGTTGAAGACAAAGAAAGAAAATAAAAATGGGGCAGATGGTCCTGGAATATGAGTTTCTGCCGTGCAGGTCTGCCAATAAAAATAAAAATATTGGCCAGAGCAAGGGCCCAAAACAACTGGCTAAAGGTGCCCCTGGTGCGCCAGGACAGCGAATCAGCCATGACGCCATCTTAGCCAATCAAGTGCCCGCCTAGGCTGTCCTAATTGCCGAGTCGGAGCAGGTACCTGTCTGCGTCTTCCAGTAGACTCTGCTAGGGACAGACAGACGTTCGGGCAGCCTGAGACACTTTCAGTAGCAAAATCCGCCGCCAACGCCAGCACCGTCGCGTCGGTGGGCTAAACCAAATCGGCCCAACGAGCAAACTATCGACATGGCATTGACGGCTTTATTGATGATGGACGAGGGGCATCCGTTAGGTCTGACAGCAACGTATCGTCTTGCCCCTCATCGTGCCCCTATTCGGATGATGCAACATACGAGCATATCCTAGGAGTAAGATACTGTACGTGCGGGATCTTACGTTACCATCAAGGAGTGCACGGTGCCTTTGACGCACTACTCGTATACATACCTGGCAGTAGTCCTCCCACACTAAGGCACGCTAATCGCCGGGGATTTTTGTATGGGGTGCAGGTGCCATTGGAGTGGGTATGGCCTGTAACTAGGATGATTTCAACATCGTCAGCTGCCGCCTCGGGCGGTCGGCCGACGCCACCTAGACATATCATACATACCGGGCCAAAATAGAATTGTGCGAGTATTAGGCCAGCTAGATGCCATTGGTCCGAGCTCACGTATGGCAAGATATGTAGTGCTAGTAATCAGTGACTATCCTACCAGAGCAGTTAACAACGTGCAGGTTACAAAGGAAGATATCCACGTCTTATCATCGGTATTCGTCACACTGACGTGTCCTGTAATTAAGTCTCAGACAAGACAATGATATTCAGCTGGCCTTGCTCGGTCGCCACACTTTGGCGTCATCTGTGGCTGTGGCGAGTGGCTTCTCCACAGCCGTGTCTTTGTTCTTGCTCAAGCCAGAAATGTGTCTCAGAACCCCCCAAGAGGAAAATCGCAGCGAGCGCCTCGCCGAATGAGAGCAGCCGAGCCGTACTATCTTTGCAGTTGCAACTTTGGCACTTTTGTGTGGCTTATGTCCGAAACATTGGCCGCCTATTTTTGGAGTTTGGCAGTTTTTGGTTCGCTGGCCGATCACAGCCTCATTTGAGAAGCGTTGTCCAACTGCCGATCTACATTCGAACCGTACCTGGGCAAATCCGCGATGTTGCATTGGACAGTGAAACACGCCGCGGGGTTTCCTAATCGTCCCGTCCCCAGATCGTTGGGTTAGGGCAGCACACAAGCACCGTAAAAGCCACATTCCAGCCTACTGCATACCCTAGTTATGGCCTAGTCAAGCGTTTCGGCAGTGTAATCTAACGCTCCTTTCCAAGAAACAGAACCTACAGACGGCCATTTGCCTCTACATGACAGGGGCACACCAAAAAAACCGGAATCCCCCATTTTCACATGCCGTAGTTTTTCTTTTTGCATGGCATTTTTCAAGGTCGACCCACATCCCGGAAGCTGCAAGACACTTCGAGAATTGTGCCGGCCAGCGATTCTTCCCGTCGCAGGTTGCTATTCGGTAGGGCGCCGACACCGACCGGGTTCGGTCTCGTAGTATACGCCGTATTCGTGGCGTCTCAGCCCTCGTCCCGGGGCTTGCCATGTACTGCGTGTGCGCTTAATCTGGGTCAATTGAGGAGACTCCTCATTTTAAAAGTCAAGAGCCGGCATATTTCTACACAAATTGCGTCACGCGCCCATAGGATCAGCTTAGCATCTCGAAATACCGCCACACCCGGCCTTTCTGCGCGATTTCTAAACCACATCTGTCCGAGGCTGAGAATGCCGGTTTATTACCTTCATTCTTCTTAGCCGAAAAAGCAAGGGGGATGTTTACTTACGGAGCAGCCTTGGCACAGCGTCGATTGTGGTGGTGAAGCGATGGGATGAGCCAACAGTAACAATCCAAGACATGATGGCTCGAGTTACACCGCGCAGTGCACTTTCTACTGCTCTCCGACCAGGTTTATTTTTCTCAAAATAAACCAAAGATCAGAGCTAGAAGCATGTTGGGTTGGAATCGTGAATAAGGGGGCGAATCGAGGGCTTACACCTTGCTTCTCAGCCCCTGATCCCAAAAGGTAGAACCAATCATGTGCTTTCTTTTGCAGCTACTTCCAAGCCTATGATCCTACAGCCGCAGCGGGAAAAAGATCGATACAGACCACGTCTGTAATCCGCTCATCGTTTAACCCAAGCAGGCATCTTTCTCGCCTTGACGTGACCGTGCTTCTTCCGCTCCACTTGTCTCCGATCGGTAGAGACACAGCCGGCTATAACGAGTAGAAAGCACATGTCAGCAAGGTACTTTGATCCGAGGAGATATGTAGACGGCAGCGAGGAGCTACCAGGGGAATGCCGGCGAGTTCGACGCATAAAAAAGGACAAAAGACGCAGCTTACCTCTCCGGAGAAGGGTCTTCAGTGCCGGCTCGTGAGCAATGAGGCCTTTGGACACGGCAAGAGAAAGGGCCTCGGCCTGACCAGTGGTGCCGCCGCCGGACACAAGGGCCCACACGTTGTACTTGTCGATGCGGTTTGTGGACTGCAGCGCCCAAGTCGCGCTCTCGCGGTCATGCACGCGCCCAAACATATCGCTCAGGCTGCGGCCGTTGACCAGGATCTCGCCCGTGCCCTCCACCACCCACGCCCGAGCCACGGACGACTTGCGCCGGCCTACCCCAATCGCCCGGCCGAAGCGGTCGATGGGGAGCGGTTTCGCCACATTGTCAAACGGGTTCACGTTGCGGCGGAATTCGTCCAGCATCTCTGCCACACCAGCGGGCCGCAGCGCCGGCCGAATCTTGTTGAGGTGCTTGACGAGCGTGATGCATCGGTTGTACATGGGCGCATTGATCTTCTCGCCGCTGCTGTTCTGGTACTCCCGCAGGCTCCTCCACGCGATCCGCTCGACCTGGTCTGGAGGCAAGAGGGGAAGGTGCCCGTATTTCCGGAAGAGCGTCTCCAGCCGCAAGAGGTTGTCCCGGAAGATGGGCTGTTGCGTGAAGTAGGACGGCGAGGCCGGCACTGGTCGGACGTAGCCGGCCATTCGCATGCCACCGTTGCCGTTTCCAGATGCAGAGCCGCCGTCCACCGATCTCTCGTCTCCTGCTGCGCCGTTGAAGGCGAGCACATTCGCTGCTGCCATAATCACATTGGACTCGGTCAGATCGCCATGCTCCGTCCCACCAAGCGTCGAGTTCCTCCTGGTTTCCGAGGGAATTGTGCTGTTGCTGTTTCTAATGACATTTGTCCATGCCGCCGCACCGGAGCTGCCCCGGGACAGAGCAAAGGGCCGCTCGAACTGGAATCGCGGCAACGAGCAGACTGCTCTCCGGGACAGAAACCCCGATCGTAAGCTGGCCATGGCGTAGGTCTTGGACGTAGGCAATTCGCCTCTTGATTAAAATTCCATGAGAGGGCTCGCGAGGGCTTCCGTCCAACGGTCGGTCTCGAAGGCGCAGGGGGGGCCGATCTGTCGCGTTGTTCGAGTGCCGGTAGGCGATTGGAGACCGGTTGATGCGTGAGGACAATTTCTGATTTCTGAAAACAGAGTCACGTGCAGAGACCAACCAAGCCAACCTTGACAGGAGCCCACACATGAGTCGCAATTTACAGCCCCACTAAGCCCCTCGCAAAACCCAAAACAGTCATCGCAACTTTTCTGCACTAAAAAATTCCTGCCTCTTCTTTTTCCTCCCCAACCCCTCCTTGACTTTCCGGTTGCCCCTTTTCGTGTCCCTGCACTGCCTATATAAAGTCATCATGGCGTTCGGAAAGCTTTACACCTACGAGGTAAGCAGCCTACACTTTGAGAAGCTTTCTCTGCGTCAAAGGCGACAGGGACTAACATGTCTCTGTCAAGGCCAACCCCCGGTCGACTGGCATCCTCGCCATCGCCAAGGCCAACAACCTTGACATCGAGGTTGTCACGACGAACCCGGCGAGCGCTCCGGCTGAGTACCTGGAGCTGAACAAGCTCAGCAAGGTTCCTACCTTTGTTGGTGCTGACGGCTTTGTCCTGTCGGAGTGCCTGGCCATTGCCATCTACGGTACGTTTTGAAATCTGCGTTTGGTGTGAGAGCGGACTGGAGACGACAAGTGATGGCCTGCGTTCGATGAGACGCGTCCTTTTACATGATGATCAAGAAAGTTTTTAACAGTTATCCCTGGCTGAATAACCGTGTTGACCTAATCTACCTTCTGATTTTACTTGTTGCCTTTTTTTATTTCTCTACTACTGCCAAAAAACCTGAAAGCAGCTTGCTGACTTTCCACAGTGGCATCCCAGAACGAGAAGACCACCCTTCTGGGCAAGACCAAGCAGGAGTAAGTTCTTTTCAAACCCTTGACTCTAGTCAGTAGCCAAGGCTCTAACACATGTTCTCGCAGCTACGCCTCCATCCTGCGGTGGGCGTCGTTCTTCAACAGCGAGGCTCTGCCGAACCTGGGCGCTTGGTTCAACCCCCTTCTGGGCAAGAAGCCCTACAACAAGAAGAGCGTCGACGATGCCATCAAGGGTGCCGAGAAGGCCTTCTCCGTGGTTGAGGAGCACCTCCTGCACAACACCTTCCTCGTTGGCGAGCGCATCACGCTGGCCGATCTGTTCGCCGCTGGCGTGACGCTCCGTGGCTTCACGTTCGTCTTCGACAAGGCGTGGCAGGCCAAGTTCCCCAACGTGACCCGTTGGTTCATGACCCTGTACAACACCCCCATCTTCTCGGCCGTGGCCCCCAAGATCACCTTCCTGGAGAAGACGGAGCTGGTCAACCAGCCGCCCAAGAAGGCTGAGGCCCCCAAGGCGGCCAAGGCCCCCAAGGCCCCCAAGGCTGCGCCCAAGGCGGCCGAGCCGAAGGATGAGGAGGAGGAGGAGTCTGCGCCGAAGCCCAAGCACCCGCTTGATCTGCTGCCGCGCGCCACGTTCCCCCTGGACGAGTGGAAGCGCCAGTACTCGAACAGCGAGACCCCGGATGCGCTCAAGTGGTTCTGGGAGAACGTCAACTTCCAGGAGTACTCGATCTGGAAGATTGAGTACAAGTACAACGACGAGCTGACGCTCACGTTCATGTCGAACAACCTGATTGGCGGCTTCAACAACCGTCTGGAGGGCTCGCGCAAGTACCTCTTTGGCTGCGCGTCGGTGTACGGCGAGAACAACGCGTCGGTCATCGAGGGTGCGTTTGTCATCCGCGGCGAGGAGTACCTGCCGGTGTTTGACGTCGCTCCGGACTACGAGAGCTACACCTTCACCAAGCTGGACCCCAGCAAGCCTGAGGACCGGGCCTACGTTGAGGCGCAGTGGTCGTGGGACAAGCCGGTCGTCGTTGGCGGCAAGGACTACGCCCACGCCGATGGCAAGGTCTTCAAATAAGCAGCTTGCCTCTTGTGGGACCGGAGAACGGGGAGGGAGGTCATGGAGGAAGGTCATTGAAGAAAGTCATTGCGAGTAGTTCATAATAACGAGGGAGAGCAGAGCTCTCTGATCCGGTCACGCCATGACAAGACCTTTGCATGTTCATTTTTTGTGATTGTTGTGAAACTGCTGGCTTCTCGTCTAGTAAAGGGACATTGCCGCCGGCCAGGCGGCCACGTCTTGTCTCCGTCTATGATGTCTGAGGTCTGATGACAGGTGCTCTCTCGGAGCGAACTGTTGCTAGCCCTGCGGCTTTTTATTCTTTTCTTTTGGCCATACTGATGCGAGCCAATCATCACGCCTCCCTGGCCATGGATACTGACTCGGATGTGCGGAATGGGTTCTTGTGCATGTAGGCGCTCACGTCCTCCTGATTGCACAGAGAGTTGATATAATCGTGGACCTGCATGAGAACGTCTGGCGGCTCCTTGTGGTCGCCAACGAACTCTGGGACTGCGATTAGGTTATACGGCTCGGTGCGAGCTTTTTCGGGGCTGTTATCGACCAGGACGGTGTTGGCCTGGGACCAGCGGCCGCCATTAGCAAAGTCGGGGTGCTTTGCGGCAATGTCTGGGTCATCCCACAGCGCAGACAGGCGCTTGTAGCAGTTGACACGCAGGTTGTAGTCGCTCTTGCTGAGGTGGAACCGCTCACGGTCCCAAACGGCGACGAGCTTTTCTTGCTGGCGCGGCGTCATGAGGCGGCGGCACATGAGCTCAACATTTTTGGGACGGGACGACGACCAGAGGACGACCCAAAAGGTTTTCATGCAGTAATTGAGAAACGTGACGGCGTGCGGCCGGAGATGAAAGTTTGGTGCGAAGTTGGGTCGGTGCAGCAGCGTCTCATTGAGGTCGAGGACGAGCAGCAGCGGCGGCGGATTTGTACCTGGCGGCAGCGTAACGGGCGGGAGCTCAGCCTGTTTGAAGTATTCGGCCGTGGGCTCAGGGATGCCGCCGGACTCGGCCGACGGCTCCACCTTGGGATGCCGGATTCGCTTGTTCATGGAGTCTTCCTTTGGGCGCCGTGGCTTTTTTCTCTTTTGCGGGCTTTCCCAAACTCCTCGCCACCGGATGCCGGCGACGGAAGAGGCGTGAGGGGATGCTTGCAAGAATGCCGCAGGCCGTATTAACGGTGCTGCAAGAATATGTGCAGGGCGGAGCAAGTTGAATGTCAAGGACCTTGCGGAAAGAGCCTTGTGTTGGAACATTGATTATCAGTGGAGGTGTGTGTTTGCGCAGAGAGTGGGATGGCTGAAAAGCAGCCTGATCGCTGGTCAAATTGAGTTGGCTGCTCCTGATCTAAGTGGAGTTTGAATATTGAAGTAGGAGCCAGTAAGATCGGCCTTTTGTATGATTAAGGTCTCATGCGTGATTGCGATATGAAGTGAGCAATGCCTGATCCCGCGGCAGTCGCGATGAAGTGGTCGAGGCTGAAAATTTGGGTATTCTGGAGAATTGGCTGTGATTGGCTGGGTGGGGCCGCGCATTTTTTGGAGTAGTAAAACCAAAAATTTACGGCCATACAACGAAACAGGGAAAGTATAAACCGACAACCTTTATCGGAGCCACCTGGTCTCATACCGCCTGCGATCGGCTCTGCGACGAGAGATTGAAAACGGCTCGACCATACGGAAGTTTGTGCTCGAGCAGGACACGGCGCATTTCACGTTTCGTTTCAACCCATTCATCAGCATGGAGTTCAAGAGAAGGAAGCTTGGGGCTGAGAAGCCAAAGGGACCGCGGCCGGCCAAGCGTTTCGAAAAGGACGAGCTGGACCGGGAGCGTGGAGACGATGCACTGTTTGAGAGCGAGGAAGACGATTCGGTAAGGAAGGCTTTTTGCACGTCAAGGTTGCAAGCGGCTGACGCATGATGTAGCCATCGGAAGAAGAGAATGAAGTGAGGCACAAGGCGGCCGACGAAGAAGACGACGAGGACGACGAGGACGACGAGGACGACGAGGACGATGACGACGAAGCGCCAGAGGAAGAAGGAGTGGCAGCGCCCCAGGCACCAGCAGAGACGCCGACATTTGGAGCGCTGTTGAAGAAACAGGAGAAGGCGGCGGCGCTGCGGAAGAAGAGCGACAATGAGAGCGGCAGCGGGAGCCGCGCAGACCGGGCAGGCAAGGCAGGAAAGACGGACATCAAGGCAGACGACAAGGCGGCAGGCAAGGCGACGACGGGCCGAGTCAAGGGGCGGGCGGTGTCGCGGACGAGCAAGCACGCGCCGGCGGAGCTTTCGAGCCGATTTGCGGTGCGGCGAGGCCGCAACTGGCTGAGCGGCGACGCGACGATTGCGGGGGTGGACGTGCGGCCGTCGGAGATGCGGGCGCGGGACCCGCGGTTCCTGCTGGCGGCCATGGGCGGGCCGGCGTCGCGGGCGGAGACGGAGCGGGCGCGGCAAAACTATGCGTTTTTGGACGAGTACCGCGAGGAGGAGATGAAGACGCTGCGGACGTCGCTGGCGGCGACGGAGCGGACGGCCAAGGCGGTGCGCAAAAAGGCAGCGGTGGCGGCCAAGGCGGGACACGAGCTCAAGGCGGCGCAGCAGGCGCGGCTGGAGGCGGCCGAGAGCGAGGCCGAGGGGCTGCGACGCCAGCTGTCGTCGATGGAGGCGCGGCAGCGGGACCGCCAGACAAAGGACCGAGAGCAGGCGGTGCTGGAGGCGCACAAGCAGCAGGAGCGCGAGCTGGTGCGGCAGGGCAAGAAGCCGTTCTTCCTCAAGCGGTCGGAGCAGCGCAAGCAGCTGCTGGTGGACCGGTATGCGAGCATGTCGGAGAAGCAGGCGGAGCAGGCGATGGGGCGGCGGCGCAAGAAGATGGCGTCGCGGGAGCGGCGGGAGATGCCGCTGGAGAGGAGGTGAGGGGGGGGGGGAAGTCGTGGGCGAGGAGGGAATGATTAAGAGGGGGAGTGAAAGCGAGGCGCAATACTTGACATGGAGCTGGCACGGAAAATCTTTGTAGAGGCGGCCAAACTTGGCGCGGAAAACACAATAGAGAGTATCTTTACCATATCCTACACACTACGACTACAGCCTTTTGGCTTTTTGGCTGTCTAGCTTTCTGGCTTTTAGCTTTCTGGCTTCTAGCTTTCTGGCTTTTAGCTTTTCGTTTCATTTCCACCCCCCTCACCCAACAGCCCCTCCGTCTCGAGGCGCCGCACGCTCTCGGCAAACAGGTCGCGACAGGGCACGCGGCTGCCGAGACGGGCGCACAGCAGAAAGGCGCCGCTGAGCTTGCGGTGCAGGCTGTACGTCTCCTCGGGCGGCGGGGCGAGGCGCTCGCGCACCATGGTGGGAATAAAGGTGCGCACGCGGTCGGTAATGGTCTGGCCGTCAAAGTCGTAGAGCGCGGGGGCGTCGGCGCGGAAGGGCTCGGCCAGGGTCAGGACCGACTGGGTGTGGGCGTCGAGCATGGCGCGGCTCTCGTGGCCGGTGAGGTAGCCGAGGTCGCGCGACGAGGCCTGCACGCCGTCGAGGTCGCCGGCGGCGGCCGCGCGCAGCAGCTGCACGTACTGGGCGACAAAGGCGGGCGGGAAGGCGCGGGCGGCGCCAAAGTCGAGGAGGGCGAGGCGGCCGTGGCCGTCTGGTGTCTGTGTCGGAGCCGGAGTATACAAAAAGTTGGTCCAGTTGGGGTCCGTCTGCATAAAGCCAAAGCTGAAAATCTCCAGCAGACAGAGCCGCAGCACCTGCGTGCCGATCCAGTCGCGCTGCGTCTGCGAGAGGCCGGCCACCGCCTGCGCCACCGGCACGCCCTCCATGAACGACATGGTCAGCACCTGCCGGCCCGACGCCTCGGCGTGCACCGTCGGCAGCGCAAACGCCGCCGTGTCTGTGTCAGTGTCCAACTCGCCGGCCGCCGCCAGCAGCGCGCCAAACCGCTGCAGACAGGCCGCCTCGCGCTCATAGTCGCACTCCCACGCCAGCTCCGTGCGCGCATTGGCAATCGTCTTGTCCAGGTACAGGCCCCGCGGCAGCATCCGCGTCGCCGTCAGCAGCATGCCCAGATTGTCCAGGTCCGCGTGGATCGACTCGGCCACGCCCGGAAACTGGATCTTGACCGCCACGGCCGCGCCGCTCGATCGCAGCGTCGCCCGGTGCACCTGGCCAATCGACGCCGCCGCCAGCGGCTTCTCCTCAAACTCGCCAAACACGGCCCGCCACTCCGATCCCAGGTTCGCCGCCAGCACGCGGTCGCGCTGCCACGCCGGCATGTAGTCCGCCCGGTCCTGCACCCGCTGCAGCACCTCCTGCAGCGGGCCCGGCAGCGTCTTGGCGTCCTGGATGCTCATCATCTGCCCCAGCTTCAGCGCCGCGCCCCGCATCCGCGACAGCCGCGACACCAGCCGCTCCACGTTGCCCGCGCTCAGCATCACCGACTCGCCCCCGCTGCCGCCACCGCCGCCAAAGCCGCGGCTGATCGACTCCGTCAGCGCGCCTCCCAACATGCCCGCCGCCAGCCCGCCGTAGTTCCACATCCGGCTCAGCCGCGACGCCGGCACCTTGGACTCTTTGAGCTCGTACTTTGCTCGTGCCGGAGCCGGTGCCGGTGTTGGCTGGGCTGCTGGTGCCATCTTGATGGGCTCTGTTTCTATTGGCCCGGCCGCCGTGGACTCCGTCGCTGCTGGCTGCGACGCAATCGGCTCGGGTGCAGTCTCAGTCTCCGGCACCGTCTCGGGCACCTTCTCAGCCTCGGGCACCGTCTCGGGCACCTTCTCAGCCTCGGGCACCGTCTCAGACACCGTTTCAATCTCAGGTACCGCCTCCGTCTCTACTGGTTTGGCGACTTCTTGCTCAACGACAGTCGGCTCGCCCACTGCTGGTTCAGTGTCTGCCACCGCCACGGACGGAGTCGCCACCGCCACCCGGAAAATCTCCGTGTCGACGACATCGGTCACCTTTGGCACAGTCGCGCCCGCAAGCGGCTTCTTAAACCGCGGATCCAACGGGTGAGGCCGTGGTGGACCGCCGGACGGCGGCGGTGGCACTGCGTTGGCCTGCCGTCGCTCCCGAAGCACGCTGAGCGGCACCGAGAGTCGGAGTGCTGACCGCGTAGCAAACGTCGGCAGCTGCGGTTCTTCCGTCTGCGCATCCGCCACCGGCCGATTCGTCTCCATCTTTGGCTCGGAGCCTGTCTTGACGGCCGGACCGCGTGCCGTTTCGGCTGCTGCTGCTGGCTCGGCCGTACTTTCCAGAGGCCCCGCGGCCGGCCCATCGCCCGGCCCAGCTTCAGATGCCTTTTTGGCGGCTGTCTTTGGCTGGCTTTCGCGGCTCGAGAACTGCAGGTCCAACTGGCGCGTTCGCAACGCTGCATGTTTGGTGGCAATGGACCGCGAGGCTGTCGCCAAGGCCGCCAGGTCGGCAGCCAGATCCAAGAACCGCATCCTGGTGAGCCCAGCAGAAAGACTGGAAAATGACGGCCCAAAACTACCGCGGCAGGTCCGTCATCGTGCTGTGGCTGCACAAAATGATGGCTAGCGCCCAGCCAGCCGGAGCTCTGGAGCTCCAAATTTTTGAACCATCGGAATCTTGCGCTTGGCGGATACGTCAGTCACCGCCTTGCCCATTCCGCCGGCAGAAAATGTCGCGAAAGGTCTAAATTCCCGTAGCGGCGCCCAAATCATCCACCTGTTTTCGAGTCTATGCAAAGCTTTGGTAGTGTGACGTAGATGGCCAACCCCAGGATGTGTAACGCAGATCATTATTACTAGGGATATACTTTATAGAATTTGTAGATTTGCAGCTATATACCAAGATAGTAAGCCCTCTGTAGGCGACTCAGAGTCTTAAATCCGAGCATGGCAGGATGGAGCCGTCTTTGGCGCTGAATATGGGATTCGTCAACGTGCCAATGCCGCCGCTTATACTAATTCGCAGTGTAGCGCCGCTTTTGAGGTACCGCGGAGGATTGAAGCTGTGCCCGATCCCTGCTGGTGTCCCTGTTAAGATGACTGTCCCTTTCGGAAGAGTCGTTCCCTATTGTCTATTAGTTCCACCCATCTACTGTCTACAAGTGGCATCTCTGTCTTACCTTGGAGACATATTCGATAATCTCAGGGACATTAAAAATCATGTTTTTTGTGTTTCCCTCCTGCATCAGCTTGCCATCCAAGATTGTCTTTAGCTCCAATTGATGCGGATCTGGCAGTGCTTTAGGAGATACGAGGGCTGGGCCCATCGGGCAGAATGTGTCGAATCCTTTGCAATATCCCCACTGAAGAATGCCGGCTTGGATGTCGCGGCAGGTAAGGTCGTTTGCGAGTGTGTACCCGAGCACATAGTCCATGGCGGAAGATGCATCCACGTCTTTGCACTCTCTATCAAGGACGATGGCAAGTTCCACCTCTCCATCGACAGCATTGGGTGCCGCCTTGGGAAGCAAAATCGGGTCTGATGGCCCAATGAGGGCCGTTGAGGGCTTGGTAAAGATCTCCGGCGTCTTTGGGATTGTTCCCTTTAGTTCGGCCTTGGCAGATAGTTTAGCCGGCCACCCTACGTCAAGACATGGCTCACCATTGCTGGCCATAGCCAAGACTTACCACATGGTCCTTGTAGTTCATCCCTACACACCGAATGGTGCCAACCTCTTGTGCCGTCAATGGCGAGAGCAACTAGTTATCGAGTCATAAGCCACGGCTATTCGAATACGAGTGGGCTTTCGAGCTTGGCACACCTTTTTGACTGGCTTCACCTCTCCGGTAAATGTAGCAGAGTCCGCCAGCGGTGATGAGTGGGTGAGAACCTTGACGTTGACCGGCACAGAGTCGAGTAGGGCAAGTCCCACTGGATCAAGTCAGCCTCGCGATGGGAACCTCTCAGAAACGTGCAGCTTACCGTCGATTGTAGAGTCCTCTGGTTCACCTCCGTATTCTTTGCCGTCCTCGGAGAGGAAGCGAACAAACCGGTTCCAAACCTTGCGTAATTATGAGTACCACTTGTACATCAAAAGCTGGAGGAAATCACCTACAGGCATCGTGTTGTGGATAGCCGTATTCGAAGTACAGATTGTCTGTTGCAGCCTATGGCAAGAGAGGAGTGTCTTTTCCAGCTGCCAAGCTTTATTGGAAAGCTGTGTCGTTCGTCTTATACGATACCACACCACCAGAACGGCCAGGATTCCTGTGTTGCAGCCCCACAATCATGTGTTGTGCCGTAGTGTCCCCCGTAGTGTCCCCCGTAGCGTTGGAAACTGTTACATTGGTTCGCCGTAGCGCGGCCGTAGTGCGGCCGTAGTCTGACCCTTTTGTTGTGGGACACCAATGAGAATTTGTTTGCTATCAAAAGCCTATTGGGAAGGTATAGAGAGGCAATCTGTTCCGCCGCAAGACACTTATCCGATAGTGTACGTCCATCTACGCTTTGGTGCCTGGTGTATATATCTTCCCCGAGCTCTGATGAAAGTTCGTTTCTTCGATTCAGCACCTTTTCCTTCAATTCAATAACTCGCTCCAAGGTAGCCTTCCAAAATGGACATATCGGAGAAGCCAGCCCTGGATGACTTGAAGGGAACAGACGAGGCTTTGGCCGAGTCCGATCTCTATATCGACCCTGTCAAGGAGAAAGCGCTATTATTCAAGCTAGACATATGGCTGGCGCCGGTCATGACCCTCGTCTTCCTTTGCGCGTACCTGGATCGGTCCAACATTGGCAATGCTGCTTCTGCAGGCATGTTGACGGACCTGGGAATGTCTAGCAATGACCTCGGAAGTATGAATTTGTGCCATTGCTATGTTGGGCTATCTGAGCTGGAAAGCTGACCAGATCGCGAACACAGACTCGGTCACCCTCTTCTATGTCCTCTATGTTGCGTTCGAAATACCTTCCTCGTTGCTGATGAAGAGACTGCGCCCAAGTACGGAACACCCTGGCCGCCACAGAATGGCAGAGAAAAGATCGCAACTAACACTTGGGCAGGTCGCATGATTCCCATCTTGATTTTCTGCTGGTCGATTGTCGTCATTGGCACTGGTTTCGTCCATACCACTGGCCAGCTGTATACGATGCGCATTCTTCTCGGACTGTTCGAATCGGGCATGTTCCCGTGTCTGGCTCTGTACATCAGCACCTTTTACAAGGCCGAAGAGCAAGCCCTGCGTGTCTCGTACATGTTCGTCTCGGCCGCGTTGTCTGGCGCGTTCAGTGGCCTGTTTGCGTATGCCCTCCTGAAAATGGATGGAGTGCAGGGCATGAGCGGCTGGCGGTGGTTGTTTATCGTCGAGGGCTGCGTGAGCGTGCTGGTGGCCGTTTTTGTCTTCTTTTTTCTGCCCGACAACTTTGAGACGGCCCGGTTCCTCACAGAGGACGATCGCGCGCTCATGCGGACGCGGGCGGCCATCAACGAGCGGTACAACGGCCGGCCGGATTTCGCATGGAGCGAGGTGCGCAAGGCCGTGACGGACCCGAAGCTGTTTGTGAGCTGCTGGAACCAGTTCTGCGGCAACATCTGCTCGTTCGGCCTGTCCAGTTTCATGCCGTTGATCATCAAGTCGTTTGGCTTTTCCACCGTCACGACGCAGCTGCTCACCATTCCCGTCTACTTCTGGGCCTCGGCCGCCTACACCTTCATGTCCTGGCTGTCCGACCGCTACCAGACGCGCTATTTCCTCATGGTGCCGGCCGTGCTGGTGACGGCCATTGGCTACGCCGTGAACCTGGGTGTCGGCTCGGGCCAGCGGGGCGCTCTCTACTTCTCGTTGTTCCTGATTGCCCCCGGTATCTACATCATTGTCGGCATCAATGCAACGTGGCTGTTGAACTCGCACGCCGGCTACCACAAACGAGCGACGGCGATTGGGATGAACCAAACGATTGGAAACTCGGCCGGCTTTGTGGTACGATTGATGTCTCGTTCTTATTTACGACATGTCCTGGTTTACTAATTGTGAAATGGCAGGTCGGACAAATCTTCAAGAAGAAAGTGAATGGAAAGTATGTGCTCGGTCTCAGCTTCTCACTGGGCACAATCCTCATGGGAGGTGTTGGCCACTTGACGCTCTACCTGTGGCTGCGATACCAGAACAAGAAGCGCGATAACATGACTTTGGAAGAGAGACAGAGAGAGATTGAGCATGGCAAGGGAGGCGACTTCCACCCAGATTACCGATATGCTCTGTAGTGGTGCTGGGGGTGGAACGAGGAATAGTATGAAATTGCAAAGACCTAAAGACATAGATAATCATCTCAAGCCTTTGGTGGTCCTTAAAAACAACGTTCCCGTTTTCAATTCTGTCTCGCACATATCCAGTTACACAGTCCCGCACGAGTTCTCCCACCATGCCGTTCTCGCCATGGTATTTCCGTAGGCATTTTGTAGATGGACGGTAGCTCGTGCTGCCAGAAGCTGTGAGAGACCGTGGGCGACAAAATTGTACAAAGCTGGCAGCCGTAAAGAATCATATCATACCCCCGCATCTACGCCTCCGAGTTGTCATCTAAGGCCGGTGTTCGAGGTTGTCCACCAGGTCTTCCCAGAGACGATAGTCGACTGGTTCGGGAAACGTTCCTGTCGGCCCCAGCCACGTATCCAGCCAGTGCTCGTCGTTTGCCACGGGCAGGCTGTGGCTTTGTGCCGATGTGCTCCCGCCAGTATGGGGGATGCCTACTGGGGGGGTGGACGGTGGTTGAAGCGGGCGAATGGGCACTGGTGGTGTTGGGGGGGCAGCTTGCTGGACCTGCACCACCACCGCCGGCGCGGCCCCTGCTTCACGGCGGGCTTTCCGGGCGCTGGCGATGCAGAGGGCCAGCACCTTGGCCTCGGCGAGCACAAAGTCGTTGGACCAGGGGTCGGCGGCGAGCTGGTCGCCGTAGGCCTGCAGGTCGTCGAGGATGGCGGCCGTGGCCGGGCTGAGGGGTTCGCGGACGGCCAGGATTCCGAGCACGAGCGCACTGTTGAAGAGGTGGTGGGACGCGAGACTGGCCTTGAGGCGGTCGGCCATGCGCGGGTGGGCCTGACGGACGCGGAACTTGAGGCGGAGGTCGGCGCAGGCCGCGGCCACGCAGACGTCGCGGCTGCGGCGAAACCGGTCGCGGTCGCTGTGCGTGCGGGCGCCGCGCACGACGTACGAGCGATGCAGCGTGATGCGGGCAAAGTAGAACTGGGCGTGCAGGTACAGGCGCTGCCAGGCCAGACGCGGCCAGGCCAGGTCCCAGGCGGTGTCGGCACTGTCGGTGGCGGCATCATCCTCATCCGGCAGCCGGAACACGGGCGGCAAGGCGTCGGCCCAGGCCAGCAGACGGGCGTCGAGTCGCAACACGTGTTCGTACGTGTGGTCGTCATAGGCCGTGGCCGACGGATGCGGCGTGGCCAGGCCGAAGCAGGCATCCTGGATCTGGCCGAGGAGACACGAGAGGGCCTGCTGCAGCGTCAAATAGTAGAGGCTGCCCGGGGGAGGAGGGCCAGGACCAGGACCAGAGCCAGAGCCAGAGCCAGAGCCAGCACCGGAACCAGAACCAGAACCGTCTCCTATGCCACTGCCCTGGTAGGGGATCACCGGTGGCACCGTTCCTCTCGTCTGGACGCAGTGCTGGTCGTGGATGACATACGGGCGGCCGAGGGCGAGGGCCAGCGTGCGGTCCAGCGTGTAGAGGGCGGCCCAGAGCCGACGCCGGGTCTGCGACACCTCCTGCGGCAGCTTCCAGTTCTCGCCGTCGACGTGCATGCCCTGGGCCTGGGCCATGCGCACGGCGAAGCTGTTGGTCAGCCAGGCTTCGGCCTTGCGGCCGGCAAAGATGAGGTAGCGCGTGATGAGGAGGCCGGCGCGCACGAGGTCGGCGCTCTCGCCCGAGAAGGTCGGCGCAATCACGAGACACTTGCGCGACGCCCAAAAGAACTGCAGCGACGTCTCCTCGTGCTCTTGGACAGACGAGGGCGTGTTGGCCGTATCTGTACTGGTACTGCCGAGCAACAGGAGCTCACTGAAAGCCAGCACCATGAACAGCAGCGCCAGCCAGCGCAGGTCGACCGTCAACAGGTCGTCGTCGCCCCATTGGCGCTGCCAAAAGGCGTCGTAGTGGCTCATAAACGTCGCCTCGTGCAGACCGTCGAGCACGCCGTTGAGCTCGGCAAAGAACCGGCCCACGAGCCCGTCCACCACCGCCTTGGGCCGCGGCACGTGGCCCAGCAGCTCCCAGATGTGCGCGTGCAGGCTCAGCGCGCCGTGGTGGCTGTTGGACGCACTGCGCCGGTACGCGCCGCTCGTCAGGTGCACGCCGATCAGCGGGCTCGGCAGCATCGTGTCGGCGGCCGCATCGACCGCCTGCATGATCCCGGCCACTGCCTGCGGGCCAAAGTACGACTCGCTGTGGTACGACGGCGCACCACGCGAGTTCCAGATGTGGCCGACACGGGGACGAGCGCTGCTGTGGTCCTCGGGGCTGTCGCCGGTGACCGTGGCCGAGATGGCCGAGAGGGTCGAGACCGACAACGGCCCTGGAGGAGGGCCGACATTGCGGCCAGGCGGTGTTGCCGTGGCTGCATTAAACAGGGGCGTCGGTGCATACTGTACAGATCCTACGGCGGGCACAGGCTGCGGAGAAGCTGTCGCCGACGGTAGCGCCGGTAAGCAAAGATGTGGGATTCGCCGTCGAGCACAGTTGGCACACGGTCGTTGGCGGTCGCACTATTTCCCATCATCAGAGCTGGCTCAGCCAATCGGCAACAGTTCTGAAAGACACACCTTTTGCTTTTGCCGTCGGCACTGCGTGCATATGCCATCACTCCTAGATCGGTGTGGTCCGACGTGATGCATTGGGTCTTCGATCGGGACAATGTGTGCCGTCTGTCGTCAAATGCGAGTCAAATCGGCCAGACAGCTCGGCCCTTCTTATCGGTGGAGTCGGCGGTTCGCCGACACTGCGGCGTCGGCCAACCTAAAAGATTATCTTACGGAGTACTCCGTACTAGAATCACACCCTGTCCCCGCTTGAATCACTACTCCGTAATCCTTCCCCTGCACGGCCTCACTAATCACTGTCTTCCTCCCCCCCAGTCTTGTTCTCGCTGAAAAGGTAAAGGGATTTCGAGACCAGCCGGAGACGGCCAACACAGGTGCAGGAGAAACCTAAACAGACCCAGGAGCCTGGGTCCCGCCGGATGTCGTCTGAGCCATGCAAGGAACCCGATCAGTTTCAAGCACTATAAGAACCTTGGACGCCATCGCCGCGCCAGACTCACTCACCATCTCTTGAGAAGACTGGGCCATTTTGCCATCTCCTGGAGCAGGACTGATTGAGCCAGGGCTAATATCCATGATTGATTGTAGCGAAAAGTTGAAGAAGGAAGTCGGAGAAAGAATTCCGTCGTATCTTGCCCGTCCAGCAGCCATGCCCACTCTTCCGCAACGGGGATGTCCCAATCCACGGCCTCGTCGTCTAGTGTTGGTCGATGGTAGAAATTTCGTACACATCGCCGTAGCCAACAGCCTGACAATTGCCTTCTCTAATCTGCAGCTAAAGTTAGTAAAGCTCTGTCGGCCACAAAGCCCACATCGCCTTGCGATTCGCGATCTCATTCTATGCTCACTCTTTGATCACTCTAGCTTTCGACTCGCATCAAGGAATATGTTGTTGGTTGTGTAGGCGTTCTATGTCCTTGAAAAAGTGTCGTTACCGCTACCACCACCACGTCGAGGCGGGCCAGTATCGCCCGGAGCACCATCGGTGCCGTCGGATCCAGTAGGTCCAGCAGGACCGGGTTGACCAAGTTGACCGGGCGGGCCGGCAGGCCCAGCAACACCTGGAGGACTGGCAGGGCTCTGGGAGGGCTGACGGAAGTGCTGTAGAACAGCCACGACAATCGAAAACCGACACTAGTATCGCTATGATGGTGTAGGTTCGGGGCAACGCGTCTCCAAACAGACACACACACACAGGTATCAAGGGACGTCAGCCACGTCCCTAAAACAAAGGAAGTAAAACCCAAAGGGTCATGATCACCCAAAATCACACGAAAAGCGAGGATGTAAATTCTAGGTGCGAGAAATCCCTTGGGGATAGGCATTTGTCCCATAACCACTCGAGTCGTCGCGCTATTATACCTAATTTGGCAGGCGCGACTGCTAAACAGGGCAGTCGCGCCCCGCTGAATTTCGACCCTCAACAATGGCGTTAAAAATAGGTCCAACGGTTGTCCAGCCTGCGTCGCCTCCCGCGGCAGGCTGTGGTGCGCCAGGTGTGGTGGTGTTGGTGGGGGGGACACTGCTGTTATCATTGCCTTACTGTATTAGTTATATTATATCGAAAATTCAGATAAAGGGTCGATGTACGGATTAAAGGGCCAACAACGGATTAAAGGTCTAAAGAAAGATTAAAAGGTTAATTAAGAATTAAAGGGTGCATATAGTTATGTACAGCTAAGTCCAGTGCGTTATATCGTTAAGATGTCCCAAAACAGAAGCGGATAAACATGGCGTGAGCAGTTGGAGCAAGTAGAAGACTATTCCTTCTTTCTCCAAGCTAGAATAGTTTGGAAACGGAACTTGACTCGAAAAGTAAAAATATAAAAACTCGTTAAGTAGCTTTGTGTTATTGAGATAGGATTAAAGACACTTAAATCTTAATATCTCACGATATTATCTACATGTCGACTAGATAGTAGCGTCGTCGAAAGCTTCTACCTTTTGTCGAATAGGCACAGGCGTCCTTGTAAGCTGCATCCACTCCACAGCCTCGCGTATAAACACAAGGCCCCAGCGGTTGTATTGCTCATCGTCAAGAATTCCGTTGGATATTGCGCATTCTAGCAGCCACGCCCACTCCTCCGGGACCGGGACGTCCCATTCCGCGGCCTCGTCGTCTGGTGGCGGCGGGTGACCGCCAAATATAAAACGCAATGCGCCCGCAGTGGTAGCGCCAGCCACGATCTTTTGAGCGGCAAATTGTATTTCAAGATACTCATAGCTGGGCAGAGCGTACTCATCTGGATCGATGGTGGAGATCTCGTATACGTCGCCGTGGTCAACGACGTGGCCCTTGCCTTCCTCCAATCCGCGGCCGACGTCAAAAAAAGCTCCGTCGGCCTCGAAGCACCAAGGCGTGCGTCGCAGGTTGTCTGGTTGTTCTATGTCCTTGAAAAAAACGACCTGTAGATACAAGCGAGTGCGGCGCGTGGGATCGTCGGGATGTGCAATGGGCCGCAACCCAAAACAGAAGCGGTCAAACATGGCGTGGACTGTTGGAGCTAGTGGAATGATATTCGTTTTTTCTGTGCCCTCTTGAACCAGGCCCTGTGCTGTCGGAATTGGCCACATTTGCCGCAAACTGTTCCATATGCGGTTTAAGTTCGCCGACTTTGCCCTCACAGGCATTATATGTGCACCGTGAACCACGGTGCATGGGCCAGTTAGGAGACAACGACCGTACCACATCGGCACCGTTCGCTGTGCCGAAATGTCTGCCTGCGGGCGCTTGGTATAAGTTCCTTTCTGTTTGGACTGTTGCCACTGTGATGTCGCGTCCATTAACAAATAAAAGTAGTACTGACGCTTAGCTTCGAAATAGGCGTCGATGTCCATGCCTTGGGAATGCATATCCGCAAGTGAGACAGTCCGTAGCTGCATTGACGGGTCATGGACCAAGGTGCGCAGTAGCACGATTTCGCGCTTATTTTTGCAGGCGAATCTGGCTGCAACGGACGGTTCATCGTCTACGTCGGGTCCATCGCTAGATAGAGCCTCGTACTCTTGACCGACAGAAGCTATGAACAGATTCCGTAACTCTTCATCTGTCCTGGGGATCTCGTCGTCAGAGGACTGAGACACGTCTTGAGATACACTGGTTGGTTCATCATGTTCAATAGGGACACCTGGCTGCCAGAGAATGTCTCGATTCGCGGTAAAGACGACATGGATAGGGGGGTCCATCGTTAGCGGGTGATGTTGCTAAGTTAAAAGTCAGTAAGCTATCATTGACGAGCTTCGATGTGTTCTTGTTCTAGTGCTTTAGGTGTCTGACCTTGTCTGACTCGCCGAGAGAAGGTGAACACGAAAATGGTATGGCTGGGATGGGTTCGGAAACTAACTAGGAAAGTAAGAATTATAAAAATTTGCGCACAGAACACAAAAACGAAAAGGGAGCTTTTCCTCAACTTGTTATAAATGGAAGGAACGTTGTCGAATCAAAATGGAAAGAACGATCAACTTTTGCTGACTTATTCGAGTTTGTTGCCGGAGTAAGCGAGATGTTGTTGGGCGTTAAAACTTGTCCGTGCGGCACTTATCTACAGACACAGGCACAGGTGAATCTAGTCCCTTCGGACTAAATTCGATTTCGTTTTGGCTTCTATCCCGCGTTTATTCATTTTATCTCGCATTGATTTCATCTCGTTACCGCAAAAGGAAGGAAAGCGACAGGAAAAGGGGGAAAATCTACAAAAACACACACTCACCGACCAGAGGATAGGGACGTGTCGGATCATATATTGATCCAAGGGAGGATCCACCTAGTATTATTTCTCACATCCCGCATTCAGGGATTCTAGTTCCTCTCTCTCTAGCTGAATCAAGTTTTTTGACACACGTTGCGTGACAGGACGCCCTACAGATGGCGGTGCTGAAACGGGTAACGCCCTGCCGTGACTTAGCGGCACCAGAAACCAAGATATAAAAAGGTTACCAGCGCGAACGGAGGCGACAGGAACCTTCCGACATGCCTTTCACAGGCTGGGTTCGTATACGCTAGGACATGCGGTGACGGAACAGGAAAGGAAAGAGCGGCGCAGCCGAACTCTCTCCCCCCTACTTCCCCAAAAGCAGGTCCCTACCCAGCCTTAGGAGCAACTACAATATGTACGAAATTGCTATATAGACTCTGTGATAGAAGCCTAGCATAGCACGCCCCATACCCCCTGGGAGGTCTGGAGGGCCTTCGGCCCCCCCCACGGCGTTAAACAACATCATCGGCATCATCATCATCATTGCCGCCGAGGGTTAGCGTGACAGGGCAGCTCAGAAAACCATGCAATAGTTCCCCATCCCTCGCAGAGAGGTATTGATGATTGAGTTTACTCGTCTGTCTTCAATTAGTTACAGTGGTTTTTGTGACCCTCGATCCTACTACTTCTCGGTGCTTGTGTGTGTCTTTTGTGGCATCTACCTATCCACAGTCCTCGCATGATTTCAGAACCCTCAAGGGCCGTACCAGAAAGGACCGTTGCAGGTAAGAGATACTGTAGGCACAAATTGCACAGAGACAGTTCGAGTCAAAAGAATATTCTCAAGGTGGTAGCAAACGTAAATTTTGTCATTAGCCACGCCGCTGTTGTTACCGGCGTCGGGCTGGGCGTCTTTGGCGATTGAGGTAGGATCTCTGGCTGTAATGACTGGTATAAGATCTAGAGACGTAAAGGAGAAGCGCAAAGCATAAAAACAAAAGCTAATATTAGTCATTAGGTGTACTTCTACTACGTATATAGGAACCATGGTTAAGCAGCCGGTCATCTTGGCCGTGCTCGTAGTCTCTGCAGCCATATGCTGCTGTGACAAGCAGTGATGATTCGCATCTTACTTTGCCGCTCCTTATCCCCCTCCTTTTCATCGCCTACATTGAGAGCGCGTCGTCGCTTCTAGCCTTTTTTTTGTGCTGTGGTAGGCACATCATCTTCTGCGGTGACGGAGACTTCTTGGGAAAAGCCAATGTGCATCGTGGCCGGGCACCCATTCTCCTCCTCGTCTTCCTCGGATACCCTCCGCCGCTTCCTCCTATGTGGTGAGGCCAGCGGGCTTTCAGTGGACAGCGGTGGTGTCGGGAGCGAGTTAGTTTGACTTGGCCTCCGCGGCCTCCGCGGATGATTTGGTGCCGCTACTGGCTTGTCCAGTCCGGCTCTGGCATCAATATCGTTACCACCGTTGTCTTTGTCATCATCGTCGTTGTCGCTGCCGTCGTCAGAGGTGGCGCCCTCAAGCTCGTTCAGCGCCTCCAACTCGGCTTTACGCTTCTCTTTAAGCTCTATTGGCGTGTGTCCCATGGGCCATTCATCGGCGGCGCCATGATACATGCCTCTTCGGCATATCTGTTCGATGAGAACCCCATTGAGGTTTATTTCAAGCGCGACAGCGAACCGGCCGTCGTAGGCTTTCTGGAATACCGGTGTACGTGTGCGCGGAACTAGGTAGGCGCCTTGAGTGGCAACAATGTCGAGGTAGTCCTGCAAGTTCGCGCTGCTATTAGTTCGGCGAGCCGCAAGATGAGGTTGAACTAAACGGATGCAGGCTTACGATGGGCTGATCTTGGCTGGCTGCGACAGTGGGTGGGCTGTCTAGTTGCGATGCCATCGCTATCAATGGATTGTGCTGGGGCCACACGATCTGGCCGTTTTAACAGGTTGTTCAATAAGCGGAGGTTGGGAAGGTGGACAGGTCCAACCTTCAAATAAGGTTGGAAACGTGTGTTAGCACGGGCGCGGCGCGGGAGCTTTATTGCGGGCTCTTATATATGGGGCCTAGCAAGAGGGGCGCCAGTTCAGGCTTACCCGTAAAACACACTTGGAGCCTTCAAGTTTGAGGTGGCAAAACACTGGTCAGCGGTATCGTTAAAAGAGATGAGAAATCAATTAATGTAAGCACTGGATACTGGATAATGAACGAAAACCGACAATACTAGAGAGACTGCGTCTTTCTTCACCCTCATCGCTTGTCTCCCAACTCTCTCCCGTTAGGCCATTAACCCCGACGTTATATCTGCACTGCAAAATTTACTCGATAACTCCTTTCTCCCCTCCTTAACTGCCCGGCTGAACCTGCTTACATTGGCTGCAAGGCTCTTTCCTCCTCAGACTTGCTTCTGGCAGGTCACGAACCAAAGTCTTGGGGTACTCCTTTAGCAGCATCCGTTGATTCAAACATCGCGCTCCATACAAAATCTAATGCCCGCGTTTCCATTTTAACGCCCGTCCTAACGCCGTGGGTATCTCATGCTGTCTCTGCAAGCCGCCTCGTAACAATAACCGCCCTGATTCCGTCTCTCCCACCTTCTCTCTTTTCCTCACCGATTCCGCTGTTCGCGAAGCCGGGCCCGCCGACTGCCCTTGACCGGATTGTGTGGTCTGCTCCCGCTGGCGTTAAAGGCTGCCACTGCATCCTCCTGCCGGACGCTGCCGAGCTTGCTCCAGAGCCGCTGTCCGGCCGGCGTCAGGCTCCCGCGCGCCCGCGGGGTGCTTGGATACGGTCGTGCCGGCGACGCGGCGGCGTCGACACGGCCGGTCAGGCCCACGCGCGCCGACGTCCGCTTCGACTGCGCGATCCGCTCGACCATGCGGTGGTGCAGTCCTTCGCGCTTGCTCTGGGCCTGCAGCTGAAACGGATTCGGGGCTGCGTCGACGGGGCCAAATTGCACCACGGGCGGCACTGCGGCGGCCTCAGTCTCGGCCTCGTCGGGCTCGTCGTCCACAAACGCGTACCCATTGACCCGAGGTGTCTCGCCGCCGGTCGCCGTTGTGGGCGGGCCCGTGACCGAGTCGCGGTCGCTCCGTCGCGGCCGTCCGACAATGGCGTCGCGCACCGCTGACAGCGTCGGCGACGGTGGTACGGTAGCGGTGCCCGGCGCGGGTTCCGCCACAAATGACGACCCCGGCAGCCGCGTGTTAGCGTACACAATCGACTTGGGCGGCGCCCGTGACGCCGTTTGTGCCGCCTGCGCCACCGTCTCGCCCTCGATGCCCTCGGCCCGGAACATGAGCGCGTTCTTGGCAGAGAATCGCCACGCGTCCGGCGCGGCCGGCCGGTCGTCATTGTTCTGCAGCGCCGGCCTGTCCCGCTTGAACCCGTCGTCGATCAGCTTGCCGCCGGCCGCCAGCACCCGATCCGCTACCTCCTTCTGCTTCAGCTGCATCTTGGACGGCAGCTTGTTGCCGTTCCATAACCATGCGTGCTTCTCGGCCCGCTTCTGGTTCTGCCGGTCCAGGAGCTGATAGAAACTCTCATTGTCCTCGCTCGTGTACTTGGCTTGGAACGCCCCCAGACCGACGTTGGTTTGAATGACCGGCTTTTTCTGTGCCTCCGCCTCACCGGTCCCACCACCGCCCGCCGTGCTGTCGGACCATGTCGATGCCGGTGTGTCGCCTGCATAGCTCTGGGGCGTCTCGCCTGGCCGTCCAAGAGACGGCGTCTGCGAGCGAAGGTGTCGTCGACGTCGTCCTGGTGTCATCGCCTCCCGCAGTCTCTGGCCCGCGCTCGAGATCCACGCCTCATTCTTGGACGCCAGCGCATCGAGATATTCGTTTTGTGTCTCAGATTCCACCAGGCCCGGAAAAAAGTCGCGTGCGATGATCTTCGACAGGCCGTCGGCATATGAGTCTTCGTCGAGGACGGTTTTTGGTCGCTTGATCAGCTTGGGCGCTGGCGGCGGCGGCATCAGTTCCATATCCGTCCGCTTCCGCACCAGCGCCATATTGCCGGAGCCGTCTTCCGCCGCCATGGCTGCTGATGGTGTACGTGTTGCTGTGACTGTGTCGCAATATGGCAGTTCTGCCAGAGGCGCGACCACCAAAATGAGTGGGTGGCCATGCGCCCCGTTTCGTGCATTCGCCGCACAATGCGATTATCCCTCATACGAAATTCCAAAGAATCTTCGGCCGTCTTCGGTCGCCTCGCCCCGCCACTGCCCGTCGCACTCCAGCTTGCATTTTGCTCGGCTTAAAACCCACAGCTGCCCGCACAGCTGGTTCTGGGTGCTCATATCTCGGTCACAAGCCGCATTCGCCCCTCCCATTCCTCCCCCCAACCCAACCCGCCTCTCCTCACAATGCCGACAGACAAGGAGAAGGCTCTCGCCCTCAAGGACGAGGGCAATCGCGCCTTCCTCAAGCACGACTGGTCCGCGGCCACGGAATTGTACTCCAAGGCCATTGAGTTGGATGGCACCCAGCCAACATACTATTCCAATCGGGCTCAGGTGCGCTGCTGTTCTCCGTGCCTCGCTCTGTACATCTGCCGGCCGGACTGACCCGTTGTTTGTCTCGCTTGTCTCCCTAGGCGTACCTGAAAACAGAAGCCTTTGGATATGCCATTGCCGATGCCACGAAAGCCATCGAGCTCGACCCCAAGTTTGTAAAGGTATTTTCTGCGCGTTGGCACTACCCGCGGCCGCAGGACTGACTCTCTCTCTCCCTGTCGTAGGCGTATTACCGTCGTGCGTTGGCCTCCGCCGCCATCATCCGCCCAAAAGATGCCCTGGTCGACTTCAAGGCCTGCGTCCGGCTCGACCCAAACAACCGCGATGCCAAGATCAAGCTGGCCGACTGCCAGAAGATTGTGCGCCAGCTCAACTTCTTCGCCGCTATCGAGATCGGCGACGAGCCGTCGGCCGCCGTCGGCCTCGACGTCGACTCCATGATGGTCGAGGCGGACTATGACGGCGCCAAGCTCGGCGACCACATGACCCAGGAGTTCATCGACGACATGACCGAGCGCTTCAAGACCGGCAAGAAGATCCACCGCAAATACGTCTACCAGATCCTGCTGGCCGTGACCAAGCTGGTCCACGACGAGCCCACCATGGTCGAGGTCGAGGTGCCAGAGGGCATACAACTCACCGTTTGCGGCGACACTCATGGTTTGTCCACCCCCGCTCTGTCTCAGTCCTGCCTCGGTTCTTCCCGGACTTCTATCCTGTCGTGTTGTTAACCCTGCCACAGGCCAGTACTTTGATCTTATGGAGCTGTTCAGGTTGAACGGCACGCCGTCCG
Source organism: Leptographium radiaticola (assembly GCA_019925535.1). Classification (NCBI taxonomy): domain Eukaryota; kingdom Fungi; phylum Ascomycota; class Sordariomycetes; order Ophiostomatales; family Ophiostomataceae; genus Leptographium; species Leptographium radiaticola. The sequence goes on along the minus strand of JADHKK010000013.1, from coordinate 703,769 downwards.
AGAAGCACTGGTACCTCTTCAATGGCGACTTTGTCGACCGCGGATCCTGGTCCACGGAAATCGCGCTGCTCCTCTACGCGAACAAGTGGCTGCGGCCGAACGCCTTCTTCCTGAACCGCGGCAACCACGAGACCGACGACATGAACCGCGTCTACGGCTTCGAGGGCGAGTGCAAGGCCAAGTACAACGAACGCGTCTTCCGCCTCTTCTCCGAGAGCTTCTCGGCCCTGCCGCTGGCCACCCTCATCGGAAACAAGTATCTCGTCCTGCACGGCGGTCTCTTCTCCGACGACAACGTCACGCTCGACGACATCCGCAAGTTGAACCGCCACAAGCAGCGCCAGCCCGGCCAGTCCGGCCTCATGATGGAGATGCTCTGGACCGACCCGCAGGAGGAGCCCGGCCGTGGCCCCAGCAAAAGAGGTGTCGGCATGCAGTTCGGCCCGGATGTCACCGCGCGGTTCTGCGACAAGAACGGCCTGGAGGCTATCATCCGCAGCCACGAAGTGCGCATGGACGGGTACCAGAAGGAGCACAACGGCAGGTGTATCACCGGTATGTGTGACGACATTGGCATTCGTGCTGCTCTGTGTTGCTGTTGCTGACCACTCAGTCTTTTCTGCGCCCAAGTACTGCGACATGACAGAAAACCGCGGCGCCTACATCAACGTCGGCCCCGATTACAAGCTCGACTTCCACCAGTTCGATGCCGTGCCACACCCCAACATCCGGCCCATGGTACGTTGCTCTGTCCTACCCGGAAACCCCCTCTCCGCCGCTTCTGTGCTGACATGTTCGCAGGCCTATGCCAACAACTCCATGATGTCTTCGCTAGTATAGCCACGGACGGCCGGGGCAACATATAGGAACAACATACAGCGATATATGGCTCTCTTATAGGCCATCAGTCTGGGTCAGGAAGAGCGGAGCGTGCCAGGGGGGCTCCCATGCATTCTTGGGTCGAAGGGCGTTTGATCAGGGTATTTTCTGGTATCATCATCGACACGGAATGGTTGGCATTTATCTTGTTCTCTTTCGGGGAGGGGTATTATCCACGTTCGGTTTTATCTGTTTGGGAAGCATCATACCCTCTGTTCTTCCGATCCCTCTCATCTGTTTTGGCCGGTCCGAGGAGGCGGATCGAGTGTGTGGGGGAAGGCCGGGGGTGTCCTTTTGCCTGTTTTGATCTCTGTATATGATGACATGGGCGATGAAATCTTCAAAAGCCGTGAAATTTATATTTTTATTGGTGTTTTTTTTTTGGGTTTTGCCGGCAGCCCAGTCATGCTGCGTCCCACAACTGCTGATGCTCGCTCTGTCCCAGGAGGCTGCCGAGCCAGTTTCCGGATGCGTGCAGCCGCAACACGGTCGTCTCCCCATCCTGGCTGGCAGACGTCCACGCCGCCAGGGCTGCGGCAAAGACGCTCAGGTCCTCGCGCGGCAGCCGCAACCAGAACCGGCGGCCGTCCACCTTGAGCAGGTCCAGCGGCATGCCCGCCCCCGTGGCGCCCAGAAACTGCTTGAGCGCCGCCGTGCAGTACGACCGTATCTGCAGCGCGTCCAGCAGCGTCTCAACCGCTCCCGTCTGGCTAACCGTGGTCGCTTCCACCAAGGCGTACGCAAACGGCGGCTTGCTCATGGTGAAGCTGGCCAGCTCGCGGGACTTGCTTTGTTTCCGCCCCCGACTGTTCGTCGCCACCGCTATGGACGCCTCCAAGAGCGACCCGTCCATGGCCACGTCCTCCTGCTCGCTTGCCATGGTCGCAATGTTGTCAATGTAGGGGAATGGTCGTTGTGGGCATGTCTCGACAGTTCTTTTATTTGCATGTCTAGCGCCAGCCACACATGCATAAAACGGGGCCCAACGCCACGCCGCCCGTGGTTAGCGGCAAGACAGCAAGCTCGCCGGCCAGCGCTGCAACCATCAACACTCACTCCTATCGACAGCAGCAGACCGCAGCCATGACCGAAAACTACGTGGCTCCCGGCCAGCAGCGCTACCTGCGCGCCTGCATGGTCTGCTCGATTGTCATGACCTTCCAGGTAGGCTCTCTGACGCGCCGAACCCATGCAGACGAGGGCTGACCGGTGCTTTTTTGTTTTTTGTTCTGCAGCGCTTTCGCGACGAGGGCTGCCCCAACTGCGAAGAGTTTTTGCATCTGGCCGGCTCGCCCGAGCAGATTGACATTTGCACCAGCCAAGTCTTTGAGGGGCTGATCACGCTGGCGAATCCGACAAAGTCTTGGGTGGCGCGCTGGCAGCGTCTGGACGGCTATGTGCGCGGCGTGTATGCCATCAAGGTGTCTGGGCAGCTTCCAGACGACTTGCGGACACAGCTCGAAGAGGAGCATCGGATCCAGTACATACCGTAAGCTCAGCCCCCTCCCCGATCCATGGTCCATGTGGTGAGCTTTGTCTGACGAGAACGAAATGCAGGCGTGACGGAAGTGCCACCGAGGCCGACTAAGTCGAGAGGAGCCAAAGAAAAAAAGAGGAATGCTGCAGCATGTATCATATTAGAGGGATGGAGCCAGTGCGATGCTTTTTGACTTGATTACGGAGTTCCTGGTTGAATAATGGGATCCTTTTGCGATGCACTCGGCGTTGTCTGGCCATACTCGGGGAAGCAAGAACCGACTGGAGCACGAAGCGCATGGAAAAAATAAAATATGCAGGATATGTGCAGTTTGAAATTCTAAAAGAGATAATGCCTGACCGTCCCAACCCGACCATACCAAGGTGCCTGTCGCTGAATATCCACAATGCCGCGCAGCCATAAGAATAGCAGATAGAACCAAAATCGCCAATCCGCTCTAGAATCTCGGCCTCTTATTTGGCCCCCCAAAGCTGCCTCCGGGGCCCGAGCCTCGCCCGCGCTTCCTGTCCATCTCCTCCTTCATGATCCGCTCCGCCTCGCTCATCTTTTTGGGCACCTCGATTTTTTTGCTGCTCCCCCCTCCCGAAAGCGCATTCTTCTTCGCCGCCGCCGCAAACACGTTCTTCGGCAGCGGCTTGCTCAACCCTCCGAGCTTCATAGACAAGGGTTTGGCAGCGGCCGGAGCAGGCGCAGGTGGTGGTGCACTTGCGGTGTCCGTCGCCCCCCCTTTCTTTTCTCCATCGTCTGTCTCCGTCGACGCTGATTCAACGGCGTGCTGGCTCGCGCCTAGTGGTGTTGTGCTTGGGGGAGTGGCCGCTGCCACAGTCCCTGTTGCTTTCGGCTTTGCACTTCCAAACGAGAGCTTCACCTTGTCGCCGTCCTGTCGCTGCAGCAGATTCTTGTCCTCGTCCTCGTCCTCGTCCTCGCCGTCCTCGCCGTCGCCCCGCCGCGATTGTGCCGCTCGTTCGGCCCGCTCGATCTGCGCCTTGAGCATGCGCCGCTCCCACTCCTCGTCGCCGCGGTCCTGCGCCTCCTTGCGCCGCAGCGCTTCTTGCCGTTTCAGCGCATCAGGAGACGTGTCGATCCACGAGATGAAGATGCCCTTTTCGTTCTCCTCCACGCGGCAGATGCCCTCCTGGCCGAGATGTTTGGCCAGCTCCGTCAACGACGGCCAGCGAGTCGAGTTCATGTGGATGTGGTCGCGCTTGGCAATGTACTCCTGGTAAAAGTGGTTGATCTGCACCTGTTTTTCGCCGTGTCCCGTGCGCAGTAGCTGCAAGAAATCCTTGAGGAACTGGTCCGAGTATTCGTTGATGACCTTGCGCGGGTTGGTGCCCACGGCCAGCATGTTTCGCACATGACTCTCGCTCATTGTATGCTGCTTGAAACTGTTTTCGTCGCGCAGAGCACGTTCGCAGACCTGGCAATACCATCGCAAGCCTGTCGTCCATTAGCAACTGTGACATCAGATAGGGAGTGGCAAGAATGCGGAAACATACGAGTCAGGCCTCTGGCCTTGATCTGCTTGTTGAGGTGCTTGACGGACCCGACCTCTGCTTTCGGCATCTTGGCGGTTGCTTGTTCTATGAAGAGGTAGAGAAGACAAATTGATGCGAAATGTGGGGAGCGAATAGTTGCAGACGTCAACGAGTATGTGCACGGACCAAGCCACTAGTAGCCTCGCTGCTTTGACCCATATCGCTAGTTTACAGCGTATATCTCAGTAAACTTTACGCGCTCCCAGATATCCAAAGCCCGTAAAGAAAGCCAATCACCCCGTCGTTTGGTTATCCATTGAACCAGTCTACATGTAGTCCCAACCATCGATCGTCGTCCGTTTCGTTTCGTCATAAATCCCATCACTCATTAGAAGCCAAGTTTCACAGGTGGCCGCACCTGCCGGCCACTCCTTGTCTTGGCTGGCTGTGCCCCTCCAGCTGCACCGTTTTGGCCGGCCTCACCGTCTGCCGCTAGCGGCCGACCACGCCCAGCCTGGTTCGCTCGACTAGGTCGACTGCCACTCGACCTTTTAACCACCTTGTTTGCGTGGACGGCTGTCGCACGAAGACGAGACTTCTCCACAGCGGCTGTCGTACTGGAAGAGTCGCGCCGCTCATTCCTGTTCGCGATTCTTGTGCTTGCTCGTCTTCTCGGCGGTGTCGCCGTTGGCTTAATGATGCTTGGTTGAGCACTCCGTCTCATACGGCGTCGCTGCGGCGAGGCAGTGGCAGTCGTTTTGCACACGCTCACCATAGCTGCACGGGTGTTTGCTATGTCCTCTTCCCTTTTCGCCTCTTCTGCCCTTTTTTCCTTCGCTAGAAACACGCGATGCTCTTCGATCCATTCTTGCAGACCCTGGTGCAACTCCAGCCGGTAGTCTTCGTTTCTTTGGCGCCACTCTCGGTGTTCTTCGCTATACGCTGTGCTCAACCCCCGCTCGGCCCCTCTTATCCGTGCTTTGTGGCGGATAATATGGTGAACTTGAAACTCAATCCAGGTCTGCAGCTGTGATTGTTCCGCGAGGTCAAGTGACATAGCCACCAACAAGGCAGACTCTGTGTAGTTATGCTCGAGCAGTAGTCCCCGATTACTCTGCATAAACTTGTCCCAGACGAGCTCAGTATCACGATCCTCCCTGCAGTCATTGCGGATCTGGATTTGGGTTCGCATAAATTGTCTCCAGTCAGTAGCCTGGCTCTCAAGCGGCATTGGACTCTTGCTCAGTAAGCCCTCGCCATATAGGTAAAACCGAGCCGCAGGGAGGTGGTTTGGTGTTCTCTCCTCGGAATCATAGGGAAACGTGTATTCTGGTGGGTGGCAAGGGGGACAGCCTTGCTCAATAAGGTATGCCCGGTGATCTGCCTCGATCGCCTTAAACTGTGCTTCCAGGGTCTCGTCGTCAACTTGTTCTGGGGTTATTGTGCTCGCTTCGGATGGGCTTCGTGGACGATTAGCGTGCTCCCTAGGAGACGGCAGAGTTAGTTGAGGCCAGTGGTCGATGGACAAAATTGGAAAAGGAGCAGTAGAAGCAGCCACTTCTTACAAGAGCTTATTGTTAACGGCGGATAAGTCCACGACAGGAGGTGCGGCTTGTGCCCTGCATGGCGAAGCTGTCAGAAAGAGAAGAAGCCCCGTCAAAAGACAGTGTCAGTTATAGTATACACGTACTGCAACTCGGCAAGAAGCGCAAGCCGCTCCGATTCATTCTCGATGTTGATATTGGGATCTTGGACGACGCTGCGTAATGTTAGGGTCTCGGACAACACGCGTTGCGGGAATGCGTACGTGAGGCCGTGGTAGCGTTCTATTATGCGGCCACTTGAAAGCACTTCCCGCCCAATGATATTATTCTCGGTTGCTCGTGAAATTGCCAATAGCATGATGGGTGACGGTTGACTACGGTTCGCAAGAAGAAAAGAAGACGAGAGCGATCGCGTCGGGGTTATTCGTGCCCATGATTAGTCATCCACCCACGTGCCAATATATTGCGGATAGCCTCAATACTCGCTATATACGAGTGCGAATTCTCGTCGTTGAATTTCAACAACAGTTTTTTAGATCATTGCCGACAGAACCAAGATAATGCCTTGTCATCTAAAACATATTGACCCTTTCATTCTTGAAAGCATAATAATTCAAGGCGTATATAAGCTGCATGTTGTGGCCTCCGCGCCGGCTATTATCGAGGCGCATGCTACTAGGCGCCCAATCACAATCAACAATCACCCACCCAAGTACTTCCGATGAAACATCAGCCTTCGGAAATACTTGGGTGTGTGATTGTTGGGCGCGAACGGGCGCTGACGTGTAGTCTGCTTGTTCATAAAAACGGCTTCGTTCTTTCTCTTCTCCGAGGAATACTTGCAGGTCATAAAAAATGACAAAACCGGATCCGAATGTCTTTGCTCTACTCTTCTCAGACGATGGAAATGCTCATGCTGACAAGGCCATTTCGTGTGATGAGAATAGCCACTCGCGTTATGCAGCAAAAAATCGGGAAATTAATCGTGGAAGTCGAGAATCCACCCCCAATGTTGCTCCCATGCACCACGAAAGCGACTCGAGCCATCTTCGGCTATTGTTTAAAAGCGGCCAGGCCCTAAAGGACCCTTCACTGGGTTGGCAGTTTGGCTACAATCCCAATGTCTCTGACGTTGTGCTCTGTGGCCGAGGAACAGCTGGTATCAGCCGGCGTCATTTTACAATTTCCATAACCCCAGAACTTTGCATTCAATTACACTAGCAGACAATACAGACAACTAAGATCTATTACTGCAAAGCGGCCGACGAACACGAAGTGCGGCCGACGCAAGGCGATAAACTGCTCCTTCGGCTGCAGCCATCGAAGACACAATACTGGGAAGGCGTCAAGATACACGTTTCAGAAGGGTCCCAGGAAGTGAGGTTCAAGATTGACCTTCCAAATCACGTACCTTCTGCATCTGCGGCGTACCACGATAACATGTCTCGCTTCCTCCAAAACATGGTTTCCCCGGACCCGCCCTTGACGGAACTCAGCCTAGACAGTGCCGCTTCCACGATGGCCCCAAGTCGCCAGCCGCAGACTCCACCAGCATTCAGTTCCCTCTGTTATCAACGGAAGATTGGGTCTGGCTCCTTTGGCGCCGTAGAGTTGCTGGTCGACTTGACGACCGGGGCTGTTGTGGCACGGAAACGCTTTTACAAACTTAAGAGGGTGCCTGGGGAGCTCGATAGCATCGCTGAGTGGGAGGCGGCCATGGCGAACGTCTGGAACGAAGTGCGCCTGATGCGGGAGAACCCACATGTAAGCAGATTAGAGCGGTGTTTGCCAGCTCCTCTTAGCCTTTGCCAGTAGACTAACAAAAAGCGGCCAGCCGAACGTTATGCAAGTGCTAGCGTTCCAGGAGGAGCCTGTGCCGGCCATTCTCATGCCGTACTACCCCCTCGGGAACATCGACGGGCTCCCGAACCTGCAGCCGCCGCAGTACGTCAGCGCGTTCCGACAGGTGCTCACCGTTCTCGACTACCTGCACGACAGAAGTGTGGCGCACCGCGACCTCAAGCCAGAGAACATCCTGGTGGAGAGTATGCGCCCCTTCCGCATTATCGTGACCGACTTTGGTCTGTCCAAGCAGGTCGCCGACGAGGCGCCCATGACCACCTTTTGCGGCACGCGGCTGTACGGTGCGCCCGACATCTTCCCGAGCCACCGCCGCTCGCGGTCGGAGCAGGGTTACTGGGTATCGGTGGACATCTGGTCCGCTGGCGTCATCATGCTGGAGTGGACATACGGGCGCCCGGACACGCGTGGCATGAATCACTCAGCGCCTCATGTGTGGATTCGGTTCTGGTCCAAAGCGCTACTTGATGCCGTCCGGGAGCGTGTCCAGGCCGACAGCAGCGCCGACGACATCGACCCCGTCATCGCCGTCCTTCAACACATAATAGTCCTGGAGCCGCAGCACCGCTATTCGGCCCGGGCGTGCCTAGAACAGGGCTGTGCCGTTGGACTGTTTGTGCGGACGCGCCGCGGCACATTTGTCGATGTCGGTGACAACGGCGGTGAGGAACAAGACGAACAGGAGGATGGCGCCATAACCCCGACGCCGAGGCCGCTGTCGGAGGTGGTGACATCTAGCGTGTCGCCGCAGAATACGGACGGGACGGGACGGTGGGCGTCGGCGGAGGAGGGGCGGGATCCGGACAGCAGCGGCGAGAGCACGGACTGGCAAAAGTATATTGACTTTGACAACATCCCCGCATCCCTAGACTCGCCGGACGGGCCAGACTCGCAAGAATTTGTGTCGGCGGTCGAGGCCATGTCTACGACGGAAGAGCCAGCGGAGCCGGAGTCGGTGACGGGGCTGGTGACGGAGCCGGTGGCGGGTCCGCTGACGGCGGGCCAGAAGCGACCACGTTATGCGACGGCGTACTCATCTTCAGCAACGTCATCCTCGTCAGCGTTGGGAGCCAGCCGGGCGCGGCCAAAAAAGAAGCGGCAAGATGTGGGCGTTGTCGGCTATGACAGCGCCGTGTGGTCTGACGTCCTCGGGCCGCAGCCGCGGCTTGGGCCTCGCCCCCCAGCGTCCCCAGACGTACCGTCATCCATGTCACTCATCGAATTGGAATTGGAGCAGAGCGTGGCTGCTCAGGCTCCAACAATCACGTCTTCGATGTCTATGCTAGAGGGGGCATCGGACCTCAGCACAAGGATCAGATAGCGACTCTTGCGTCGGCTCTCGTATTTGTGGAATGGCGGGTTATCTGGCGTTAGGAAAGAGCGGCTGTTTTACTTCTGTCTCTAGCACAACATATTTGTTGTATCGACTAAGGTGACGGATAAGTTGGTGATACAGAGATCATGTGGATGGTGGCAATGATTAGATAATATGTGACGAATAGACAACTGTAACTACAAAGTCAGAAGCAGTGGATAAAAAGGGACTCAGTCCAGATGGATCTCCTAGATATATTTACACGAGAGACGGCCATGCGCATGCACCTGCCGCCAAAGCTCTCGGGGGGGTTCAATGGAGGATGCTTCTATCAAAGAGCATACATTAGCTCGAGGCACAACTACCTCTCCCTAATACGAGGCGATAACCAGGCCGCGCTTTGGCGTGCGGTCAACGATGAAGATTTTCGTAACAATCTAGTTATTGAAGGGTCGGTACAGTTCGATATTTACGTATAGCCATATAAGGATTCTGAGATTTCTGGCCCCCTTTTGCCCTGGAAGTAAAATGGTAAAGAGTGAAGTAGTTTTATAATGTCATTGCAAATACAAAGCTCGATCATAAGTTTATTCTGAACCGGATTTAAGCGGAATGAGTATGATATTAATTATGCCAAATGCTAGACTTAACCTCGGCGATACCTGCTCGCTTTTTCTACCCCTGATTCTCTCCAAGTCTATCCCAAACATTGGCCCGAAGGAGCATCGTTGGCTCTTCTTCAGGACCCTTGGTATTCGATTCCGCAAAGAATCGGACCCCGAAACATCTGTCTGAGGCATGGTAGATTCGAGTGGAAAGGACAGTTCGTTCGTTCACAAAGACTTCTAGCACGCTCTGATCGAAAAAGGCATGGACCTGAAGGGCCTCTTCGGTCTCCTCGCCTTGCTCGTTTGAAAAGGTAAAGAGAGTATGAGGCGCAGACTCGTATCCATGGTTTATTTCGGGATCCAGCCCAAGGGGCCGGTGGATGATAAATGTTTCCTCACGAGGGTCCCAGACCAGAACAGTCCGGCGAGTGAAACCTCGAGTTGTCAATATGCTATACAAGCAACAAAGAAGTCTAGAACCGCGGCACTTACAAGGACTGTGGGCAATTTCGATGCCAACTTGAGCACACGACTGGCCAACTGCGAACTCGGCCTGTAATTCCCAGCGATTGGATGTCAGGGGAAAATGATGATTGGAAGGCGCAGGTAGAGAGAGAGGCCGTGACAGGCAGTGGTGCTCATTGCTTTTGTTTCTAGGTCGAAGGCGCGAAAGGCGACTGTCTGGACTGATTCCTAACGTGTGGATCGTGAATGTAGTTCCTTCCAGATCGTTGGCGACGGTCTCCACCGAGGTGATTGATCACAGTGATGAGATGCGTGCCTTCTTGACGTTGTGCAATGTGGTTAACCGTACGACTCGAGGCAATGAAACCATGCCACTCCATCCCTGGATATGGCGAAGATCGTCCGGCAGATCTTCCTCCGTGATCCAGCCATATACGATATGCTGGGAGGTTTGCGGGTCCCAGAAAGAGTTGGCAGCATAGAAGCATCCGTGATCGAAAATCCCAGCAAAGCCATAAGTTGCCAACGCGTCTTCCGTAGTGTGTCTTTCCGTAGACGGTTTGATCGACATCCAAAGCTGTCCTTTCACGTGACGTTTGTGACTGGCTGCGCGAGTATTTTGACAAGATTCCTCCGAGCGCAAACCTCCTTCGACTTTCACGACAACAAAGTCTCGGAAGTCACCGGACTCGTTGGCCAAGGTCATCAAATTGGCCACTTCCCAGTTGATGCCAAAGTCACCTGACCAGCGTGAAGGATGAAAGTTGAGGCCGACGGTGACCAATGGGCCACAGTACTGCCATTCTCGAAGGTCTGTGGGGTTGACAGTATAGACAAAGACAGTGGGTGTCTGACCAACAATGCCACCAGAAACAAGCCCATATAAGTCAGATTGCTTGCTTTGAGAGACACCTTGATGCCCTCGAGTCCACGTTGCAAGGCTTGGGTCTCTCCATCCTGTTACGGAGAGATGCTGGGGCGGGCCTGGGAGAATGGGGTTGCACTCTTGGCGTTCCCAGGTCTTGCCACCGTCGCTCGAGACAGCCAAGCTTAGAGATTCACTCCCGAAGACGTACGGAAGCGTGTAGTGAATCGGAAGGCTCTTTACCGAGGTGTAAATAGCTGTGAGTGCTGCGGAGTTTCCCTTTATGTCGGTTGCCTGCAGACATCCAGTAAACACACCGCAGCAGTCGTACTCTGTTGATGGAACCAAGGCTGGCTGTGGAGACGTTTTCCACGAAACAAGGTCGGGGGACGTGGCATGGCCCCATGATATGTTACCCCAGTTGTTGCCATGTGGATTCCACTGGAAGAACAGATGGTATATCCCGGTCATTGGGTCGTAGCCTGGGCCGCAGGGGTCGTTTAGCCACCCATTTGGGGCAGTGACATGGAACGATGGCTTGGATAGAGATGCTGTTGGCAAATCTGTCTCCCCATTCCCATTTTGAGTTGTCTTTGCCATCCTTTCCTAACAGAGACTGGGGTTCTCTGTTGCGAAACACGCATGGCTTGTCGAGATGCTATTGAGGGGGAGATGCTTTGGTAGGGAACAGTCTTTAAGTAGCCAATATCACCTCTGAGACTATGAAAAGCGAGCAGCTACTTTGGATTCCACTTTAACCTTGATGCTTTGTCAAGTGCCAAACAGCCTCTGATGTCAAGGGTAAAGTGGAGTATGCTCGTTAAAAGCGGAGGCGACGTGGTCTACAGAAGTGCCCAAACATCGAATTAAACCAGCAGGTCGCTTAGAGTGGAGTATGCTCGGTACAGGTGGAGACATCCCGGCTCCGGCCTCTGGAGTGCGCCAGCCAGCCATAGTCTAGGAGCGGAGAACGTGCATCGGAGAACGAATTCCGCCAGTCCCTTTTCAGACATTTGACAACGAACTAGACCTTACGACCAATGGACTGACCGAATTGTGCCACAGATTTTGCCCTGGATTTACATACCCTTTTTGGATGAAATCGACTCAGGATCTGTATAAGATGTCGAGCCTCAAGAATAATCAGGCTGTGGTCTCGACAGAATCGCAGCTCTCATCGCAAGAAACGTCCACCTACTACGCCACACAAAGACAGCACACGTTCTGGTACTTGGAGATCGGTCCAAAGCACCATGGAGAAATCCACATCTGTAAAAGATGTTGTCTCGGACAGCCTCCGCGCAGATGCCGAAGCCGCAACTGAATGGGAACATTCCTTGACTCTTCGTAGTGCTCTGAGAATATACTCCACGGCCGTCCTTTGGGGCTCGATTGTATCCGTCTTGCTTATCATGGAGGGGTATGATAACAAGCTCCTCGGATCGCTTTATGCACAGCCAGCCTTCCAGGAAGCCTATGGTGTTCTACAATCCGACGGATCATACCAAATCTCTGCTGCTTGGCAGAGTGGACTAAGTGGCATAGCCGGAGTTACATCCATCATAGGAATGTTCTTCGGTGGCTACCTTAGCGAGAGATATGGATTCCGAGTTGCTATGATGGTTGGGCTAGTTGCTATGCCTCCTCCTATTTTTGCCTTCTTTTTCGCATCCAACCTGAGAATCATTGTCCTTGGCGAAGTTCTCCTCGGTGAGTAGCCTCACAAACGTGCAATAACCAAGGTACTCGATAAGATGTTAATGCGTGTGCAGGTCTTGCGCTGGGTTCGTTCCAGACTGTGACTACAGTCTACGTCTTTGAGATTATGCCTACTTGTCTTCGCTGTTATCTGACAAGCTTGGTAACTTTTGTTTGGGTATGTGAACTCCCTGTTATTTTTGGAAGTAAATACTGACAAGTTTAGGCTCTTGGTCAACTCCTTTCTGCGGGGGTGCTTCGTGGGACTCTCAATATGCCCGACTCGTTGGCATATCGAATTCCCTTTGCTCTCCAGTAAGTATTACCCACAGCAATCTTATTGGCCGAACAAGGATCTCACGCGTTGGCAGGTGGGTTTGGCCTGTTGTTCTAATCGTCCCAATTTATCTGGCGCCGGAGTCCCCATGGTGGCTTGTACGACAAAACCGACTGGAAGAAGCTGAAGCTGTTCTTTTGAGATTGACCTCTGCCTATGAAGACTTTGATGTTAAGAAGATTGTTGCCATGATTGTCTTCACTACTGAGCACGAGAGAAGTGTGCAATCTAGCACAAGCTATCGCGCATGCTTTCAAGGAACAAATCTCCGAAGAACTATCATCGTCAGCGGCATCTACTGGATGCAAGTTCTCACAGGCGGTACGCTGCGCTCGTACATGACATACTTCTTCAAGCAAGCTGGCCTGCCCACGGCCCAATCATTCAACATGTCAATAGTTGGTTATGCACTTTCAATGATTGGAGTTATAGGAGCAGTACGAACTATTCACACTCACTCATTTTCGATTTACGGCTAATTTTGTTCAATAGTGGGTTGTAATGACCTTTGTTGGCCGAAGAACAATGCACCTCTGGGGTATCGGACTGTCAATGGCCCTCTTTATCGCCATTGGTGGTATGGGAGTGGAGCTACGAAAAGGATCTTCCTCAACCCTTTCGTGGGCTGTCGGGTCTCTTCTCTTGGTCGATTCACTGGTGGCTAATATGCTGGTGGTGCCTGTCACCTTCCCATTGGTGTCTGAAATCCCGTCTTCCCTTCTCCGAAGCAAAACGGTCGTGGTGGCACGCAATTCCTATACTGCCGTCAATATCGTTGCCGGCACGATTACACCATACATGCTTAACCCTACGGCTTGGGGCTGGGGTGCTCTTACGGGATTCTTCTGGGGTGGTGCTTGTGTGATTGGCTTCTTGTTTACATTCTTCATGGTCCCGGAACCCAAAGGCAAGACAACGGCCGAGATGGATATCTTGTTCGAGAACAAGGTTTCTGTTCGAAAGTTCAAGCATGCAAAAGTATCTCTTTCTCAGATTGAAGATGCCAACCAGCTGCCTTGATCTTACAACTTGTTGCGGGTACTTGTGATCTAGCCTAGACTTGATGGTAGCGCCAGACTGCACAATGCAGTCGCGGGCCACCAACTATTACTACCTGAGAATAAATCACTAGATATCATCAGTTTATTGATGATACTGGGGCGCGACGGTGAAGTCGGCGGATCAGTACACAGAGCGATTAAACCGGTGGAGGTAGAGATGGGAGCTGCGGTGACGACGATGACAAAAGCGGTAGCAGCAGCGCCAAAGGAGGTGAGGTCTCGCGCTTCTTGTACATTGAGTCCATCTGCTAGAATCGCGCCTCCAAAGAAAACTCGTAGCTGTGGAAACCGTGAATCGTGAACCATTAGCAATGGTTACTGCCAGCCTGACAGTGTGCCGAGATTTTTGTGCTCAGACTCACTATCGAATGACAGATGCATGGTCCTTGGCTTCGAGTAAATGCGCTTTTCTGGCCGGCGAGCCGCAATTGAGCAGGGCTGCTACCCGACGGGCCCCGCAAGTACGATAATAGGCCGATAGGCCTGCCATGCACGGCTCAGCACAGTCATGGCTGCACAGGTCTGCCGACTGACAACATGGCACGGCAGAGAGGATCAGGAGGTGCCGTGTTGGTCCGGTGATTGCACAAATGCCCCTCCAAAGATAATGCGTAGACGCCGGGGACCAATGGCTGCTGCTTGGGTATGCGTGTGGTGGAGAAAGGCGTTTGTGCATTCGCTTGCAGTAGCGATATCATTTGGCGCCTGCCAGGGCATGTCCTATGAAGTGATCCTCACGTTCACCGGCTCTTAGTTCGGGATAACAGGCGCTAGTAAATAAAATAACCGGCATAGCGGCGTGTTAAACTTCTAAAGATCAAAATATCAGTCAATGACTACACGAAAATGCTTCCAAATGCTCCATCTGCTTTGTCGTACAAGCACCGACTCACATAAAAACATCGACGATGCTTTGTTTTCCTGGCAGGACTCTCCTGAAATTATGTTGTCGGACATAATGCACTCCAGTTTGACGATATATCCAGCCAACCTCTTCTTGCGTAGTGGGGTAAATGTAACATTTTAAATGAACCCTTGAGCCGCAGTGAGCTTGTTTCTCTTGTATAAATACGCAGGCAAGGAGGTACACCCCTACCAGCTTCAGCTTTCCAACTTACTCTCGTCCTCTGTCTTGAGGAGGCACATCAGACATCTTGTTACATTTTTGTGCTCTCTATCAAAAACCAGACAAAAGCGCCCACAGCGTTAAAAATGGCAAAACCATTTCCCGCTGCAATTTTCGGCGGCCTCCCCGTTACGTTCGGCGTTCTGGATTTTATTGACCGCCTTCCATTTATCTCAGAAAAGCCGTATACCATTGCCGGCCCTCTGCCTCTGGAAAAAGAGCCCCTACGAACAAATTTGGTCACTCGTCCGCGACAGATTCCGCTGCGTGATCTACGTGGGGTAGAAGCGCATTTGAGTATTGAGAAGAATGGATTCGAGATTGTCAATCTTTCGCCAAACTGCTCACTGGCCACAGTAGACGACATATCTATCCAAGCGTACCTGAGTCACTTCACAGACTGGCTGCGCGACCGTCTGGGTGCGCAGCATTGTTTCTGCTACGCATATAAAGTATGTCGGTTACAGATCCCCAATTGCCTCTCGTGTTTTGAGAAAGCTGACTTTTCGGGCTAGTTTCGCAGCAGTGAGCAACATGACAGGCCCGCCGGAACCTATTCTGGTACCTATGGCACACCAGACGAACCTGCCCCATTGCCTCACATTGGTACGATACTTCTGTTACGACAGTTCTAGCTTTCGACTCTCAACTTTTATTCTCTCGTTTTCTTCTTTCTTGAATTTCTTCTCCTGGTGTTCCTGATCTATACAATCGACACATATTGACAGTAAAGCAGATCACACCAAGAACGGCGGTCCCAAGCGAATCAGGCACCATCTAACAGAGGACGAACAAGGCCAGTTCATGGCAGAGGGCCGTCGACTCCGCATTTTCACGTAAATAATAATATTTTTCCCGTGTGGATCTCCATTTCGTGTGTGCAGAGATAGTGACCTTTTCTCATTCCAGGATTTGGCGGCCCATTAATGCACCCGTGGAAGACTACCCGCTAGCAATTTGCAATGGATTTTCCACCGATGAGGTCGACCTAATCGCTGCGGATAGAATCACATCCCAGCGTGTAGGGGAAGTGTACTACATTGCCCACAATGACAAGCAGGATTGGTACTGGCTCAGCGGCCAGACTCCGGATGAGATGACCGTTTTCAACAGTTAAGATTCCAATTGTGACTTTGGTCTTGCCTGTAAGCTCTTACAATTCCTGGCCCGTCAGATTTCACTGAAGATTACTTGAAGAAACTGATCAATTTTGTAGTTATTCCACACGGTTCATTCCACCTGGAGACAGCCGGGCATGGTTCGCGGCCTAGAGAAAGCCTAGAGGCGAGGTTTATTGTGGTTGATTAAGGCTGTCTTCATTCGTGTAATTTCTGCGAGTCAGCGAGTGTCCATATATGTTTTCTATTGCAATTTTTGTTTGTTCGCCCGCCCGCTCAGTATCTTGTTCCATAGAAATCTGATTTTCACTTATCAGCCACTAGAGCTCGCTCTTGTCCGTCTCGCTGCTCACCTTTTCGGGATATCCACCAACCCAGGTAGGTAGCTGCCGAGTTTTGTTGAAATGCTTCTCCCACGCGCTCATGGACTGGATTAGACGACCTTCTTCGTTGCCAGTGGTGATCGCGCACAAGCCCAGAGGACGACCATTGAATCTGGCGTAGGACATTGGTACGACTGCCATGGGATAGCCTTGATTAAAATTTTGTTAGACGTCTCTATTTGTCCTCGCCAAGTCAGAGACCCTTGAATCGTCTGTTTTATTACCTGAGGTAGCATAAAACTCGTTTATGCGACTGTCTCTAGGTCCCAAGATGATATTAACACCATAGTCGGCGAGAATCTTGTCAACGCCCCTGCGGCGTCCAAAGCTTCGCATATCTGCGAGTGCCTCTTGGTATTCTTCTTCATTCACTGTCGAGGAGGCAGCCATCTGGAGTCGTTTCATGTTGGGGGAAACTAGAAAGGAAGAATGGGTTTTGTTCAGCAAACAAAAGACAATTGATCAAGATTGGCCTAAAGCTTAGACAGGTGGTGGGCAAGCTAGATTTACCAGGAGGAAATTCGACTTCCGCATGGTCTGTCATGAACTGCATCAGCTCGTCGAGCGTCCGAACTTTGCTCTTCTTCAAGCCGCCTAAATATGTCTCAATGGCGCGTCTGAATTGAGAATCTGAGGCAATTGTGTCAGCAACATTCGAATAAAACGGACAAGGAGAGCTGCTTCACCCATGACGCGCTGGATCTGGCTCATTCCATTGACGGTAAGCTCATCGAGAGAAACAGGCACAATACTCTACAGGGAGAATCTGGAGAGCGCACCTAAAGTATTCAACGAGATCCTCTCCCAGAAGGCCGCTCGTGCAAGGACACTGTACCAGCTATCTCTTGTGTATGAACAGCTTGGGCTCCGGGAGGAGGCACAAAAAATGGGGGCCGAAGCATCTGAGGCGATCTACAAGCTTTCCGAGAGAAGACCGGAAAGACCGGAAGACTATGATGTTCTTGTTGGAGTCTTTGAGAGATAGAAGTTCCTTGAAGTGGCGTTAAACCGGACCTCCTTGTTGTAAGATATGACCTAACATGATATCTATTGTGGCTGTGTAGTGGTTGCGAATGTACTTTATACTCAGATATTAGCCTTGACAACATGCGCGCCGTACGTCTCCTTGAAAACGGTCCTAATGAGCCAACTTCTACATCTCCCCATTGACGCTCCCAAGCCGTCGAGAATGGTGGTGCTTCATGATCCTTGGTTCACCTCGACAATTCGCACTAAGCCTACGATACTCTTCGGACTCGATGCGTGCCTTGCTTGTTCTTCTCTTTAGCGTGAGTACAGTTGGGGGGGTTTCGTTTGTCCACAGCTAAGTAACGTACGATCAAACCACTTCAATTGCGGGAGTGTGCGAGGCAGAAATGTGTCTCCATCCTCTGATACCCCATTTCGCTGCGACTGTAGTGGGTACCGCCATCGGTGGATGCGGCGAGATTACAGTTGGTCCTAGCTAGTGCTGCTGGTAATGAACTATGGACTGCCAGGACTCTGTGGCATTAGTGTGCCGACCATTGCCATTGCCCACTGACGCTGTGGTCTCACTGCTGGCGTCTCACCCAATTCATGGTATGGTGTCGTATTGTCGGGTAGGTCGACTAAATTATCTCTAGCTTCCCCGCCAATGCTGCTGAAGTCTAGTGGCCCTCTACCCTACTTTGGAGGTATCTACGGTGTCCTACTCCTCCAACCTTATTACAGGCGGGTGATGGTGGTAACTCTGCTCATAAAAACTCTTGCGGCTTTTCAGTATGCTACTGGATAGTGTCTCTTAGGCAGTCTAGAGATATAACTGCCTTGGTAACGAAGGTTTAATCTTAGCGGCCCCTAACAAATTGTAACGCGCTGCGGCGTACTAGATTTGTGCTCAAAAAAACTAAATTCACACAGCCTTTACAGTTCTGCTTAACCAAACCAGCAGATACTAACGCTAACCTACATGCACAGGCAATAGGGCAGCCACTCGATCAGGAACTGATCGGACTTCTTCGAAGAAGAGGGCGGCTCCCTTAACCCGGTGCACTATTAGCAAGCGTACTATTGAGGTCCACCCCTTAAATAATAATTAGTCATGTGATTCGTAGTTTGTCCACTACTAACGTACTTGTCGTCCGGCGGTTTCGTCGGTGGTGTGTCACGGCTTTCGTCCATTTGGGTGGATATCACGGCCTCGCGCATGATTGTATGGTGTTTTTGTAGAAAGAAAACAATGGCTTTCACGTTGTTTATCGGTTGAATTCTTTTAAGGTGATTGGCATTATGATGAGGCAAACTGTGAAGAGAAGAGGCCTGGGCAATATAATATATACTCGTAGAAGCCAGGCGCCGTACGTCGTACGTGGCTCTCCTGATTTCTGCTGCTCGTCTTGTCTGGTGGGTGGCGCGGGGCGACGCTGGGATCCTTGCCGGACCCGACATAAACCTACCTTGAAAGCTACCTCGTGCGGTATGCTTGCTGTGTTGGTCGATAGAGGATACGCCCGAAGTTGCGTAAGGGTGTGCACAGCCCTAGAATCCTCCCCACACGGAGCCTCATTGTCACTGAAATGACGCGAGCATTTTCGCTGTGCCCAATTAAAGAATATTGATGCTGCCGCCTTTTCCCGCCTTTTCCCGCCTTTCCCGCCTTTCCCGCCTTTCTCGCTTTTGATTGCCTTATTCTGCCCTCTCTGTGTTTACTCTGCCTTACGCTTTGGAGGCCTACTGCAGGGCGTAATAGTTAGGAGTGGCATTACTGCACGCACACTGCGGCCATCCTAGCCCGAACCTAGACCGTTCTAGGAAGGAAGATGACGTAAGATTATAACGATTTCTTCTGTCACTTGGTATGATGAAACCGCTTGTCAGCATTTTTGTCTATTAATCTCTTTATTCGTCTTCGCTTTTCTTTATGGCCAATTCTAGACTGCTGATGCCGAGGTGGAGGAATCTTGCGGGTCTCTTATGGCGATCCTAATGATAGTCTCTTGGCGCTACGGTCCGCATATATCCGTGCTTTTTGAGTTCTTAGATTGGAGTTGCCTAAGAACATGACACGAGTTCGAAGTGCCTCGACAAATAGGGGGTGGGCCCGTTCAGCGTGATCTACACTCAACAACGAGCGGGCTAGGTTGTATTGAGCAGATGCCACCTCCAGGTGCTCAGGTCCAAAATCGGCTAACTTCTTGTGCAGAATGTCCGTTTCGAGAGCTATCGCGTCCTCGTAGCGGCCGAACATGAAATAGGTGACGGCGAGACTCCGGATCGTATTCCAGATCTCTTCGTTGTCGGGCCAATTCTCTCGGTAGATTTCAATAACGTACTCCTGTAGCTCCAAGGTCTTGTTGTTCATGTCGGCTTTTGTGTATAAAACGGCTAGGCAAGACATCTCGTGGAGAGCCTCTGTCGATTTCGCCCCGCATGCTCTTTTTATTTGTTTCACCACGTCTTCTTGGATCTGAATCGCTTGTGGCACATGCCCACGGTCTCGGTAAACGGTGGCGAGTTCCGCCCGAGCAACAAGCATCTCTACATGTTGATGCTGATCTGGCCGATCCCATCCGGCCGCCTCCATCTCTTCGATCACGGCTTCCTGGAGAGAGAGAGCCTCCTCCAGGGAATCATGTGTTGCCTGACTTCTCAAGGCATAGGACAGAGTCCTGCAGGCTTCCATTTTATCGATTGTCGAGGCGGTGGTTTGTGTGCACTGAAGGCCCACCTTTAGCATCTTCTCCGCCACCTTGTACCTTTGCTCGTGAATGTAAAAGGTCGCAAAGACGACGAGACACTCCAAGGGCACAAGTGCACCGATGTTCTGATCTAGCGATTGTTCAGAGAAGTCAATGAAGGATTGAACATGAGGCAGCAGTGTCTGCTGCTTGCCGTAAGCAGTCATGGTATCACGGCGAGGGGGCGGTTCCCGTTGGTAGCGTATTTGCTCAGCGGCTGCCCAGACAAGCGTAGCTGCTTTGACAAGAAAGCTTCGCTGCTGATCGTCAGACAGTCTCATTCTTGCCCACTGTTGTACCAATGGGTGGTAGGAATACGTGGTTTCACGACCTCCCTTCCGAGTCTTTGTCGTTCCCGCTTTCACCAAGGAAAGGCTAGTCAAATCGGAAATATCTGTGGATTTCGCGGCCCCGGATAACCATGCAAGCTGGCCAACATTTCCCATCCGCTGTTGATAAAAATCGCGTGCTAGCTCGAAAAGCCGGTGCGGCACCGTGGTGTCGAGAAAAGCGCACATATGGAACCAATCAAATGGACGCGGATGTGCCTGGCTGGCCATGACCTTGACCAAACTCTCTTCCCACACGGTCAGCACAGTCTTCCCGTAAGGCCACCACAAGCTTTTGTGTTCGAGGGCTGGTCTAGGCTCCCTTTTCAAGATGTCAAGGTAATGTTGTAGAGGGACCTGCCCGGCCCTGATGTGCGCTGCAGCTTGCTGTATGCCCAGAGGTAAGCAGCCAAGTCTGGTGCAGATTTCAGCGGCCATTTTCTCCATGGTGACATGTGACTCTCCTGCTTTTTCGTTTTCGGATCCATCGTCGGAGAGACACTGCAACAAATTGGACGCCTCAAGAACGGGAAGAGGTTCCACGCTTTTGCTTTGCCCACCAACGGCAAAGTCGAGAAAGCCCCTATCTCTGGTCGTGATCAATACTCTGAGTGAGTTCTTCCAGTGAGGTTTATGATGTTCGCCAATAACGGAGACAAGTCTGCGGTCATCCAGGTTATCGTATACGACGAGGACTCGCGCGCCCGCGGCCTGACGAGCCAAGTGGGCCAGTACAATGTCCGCCGTGGTCTCTCCCATGTTCGCTATGCCGAGAGCGTTGGCAATAGAGAGGAAGCTCTGATGAATGTTGGTCTCAGTGTCCGCTTTCACCCACGCCGCCACCACAAAGTCCGCAGAGCGCGTAAGTGCGTATTGCAGCGCGATTTGGGTCTTACCCATGCCACCGGTGCCATGTAAGACAAAGACCGGGACATGCTGAGCAGCAGAAAAAAAATAGTCGATAGAGCTTAGGATCGTCTCGCGTCCTATGAACATCGTTTCAAGGTATGTTGGTATGTCGATGTGCTTTCCAGCCCGTGTCTCACAGATAGGCTGCGGCTCTGTTTGCTGCACACTGCCATCGGAATTCGAGTGGCTTGAGTGGTTAGGGTGGTCTGAATGGCCCTCTCTGGCCGATGAAATAACCTCGGAAATAGTGTGCAGGAGTTTAAGATAAGTCGAAGGATCCCGCTTTTCGAATTTGACCAGGTAGGAGTGGTCGGTGAGGAATGTCCATTTATCCGTGCACGAGTCGTGACCAAAAGCCGAGCCCTGACTCACCATACGTATCATAGGTCCGGTCTTGGTCCAATTTCCGTTGTCTCGCTAGATAAAAAACCAAAAATTATTATCAGGGTTGCCCAGAACCTTGCAGGAAACTGCATGACTGCGTGTAAGTCTGTTTAACTGGGTCAAAGTATGACGTACTTGTACGGATGGGGTGTCGGATAACTCGGCAATACCAATCATGCGGGTCCTGCGGTCCCGAAGTGCGATAGAGAATGCGCGCTCGAGTTCGAGGAGATAAGGTGAGTTGACACCAAGACTTCGCGCGAAAGCATCGTTGGGTTGGCCTCGTGTCATCTCGAGGAGAGCCGTATTCTCGAGTCCCAAGTTCGGTACGCCAAACATGAAAAGACAGATACATGAGCGCGCGAGGGTTCGTTTTTCTTCGTTTGTGCCGAGAAGAGCGTCTTTTAAAGCCTTCGTCCCTGTCTTTAATCATGATGGCCAACACGTTGAGCGAGACTAAGCTTTCACACACCTGTTTTACCACAAGACCTCCGAGGCTGTGAGCGATGAAAATAAGGGGCTTTACCTAGATAGCAAAAGCTTTAGTCCGGCAGCATAACCATAGCGCAAAGGAGTTTCCAGATATTCAGTGTCAGCCCACTCACCGTTTTCTCTGACCGCCGCACTGCCATGAGTGAATCCAGGAGCCCGTTTCCGTAGTCGTAGAGAGTAGCATCCAGGGTTCCTCCCGCCAGTTTAGATGGGTATCCGTAAGTAAATATTCGGGCCCAACAATCCTCCTTCGAAAGATCCTGGCCAAGCCAGTCACGCAACCACATATGCACCGCCTGTGGTGGCTTCCAGGACTTGAAAGCTCTCCCGTTCCAGCCTGTAACAGCAACGATACTATCAAGCGGTGCCTTAGCAATAGTTTTGTGTTTTAAATTTCAAAATTTCACCATAGGGAATGTACTTACTCAACTTCCCAGCGGTCTGGGCAGAACAAGGGCGTCAGCCCGTAAAATGTGTCGTCGACATGAACCTGGAACAGCTTCGATCCAAGCTCCAGGTGAATTGATCGACTTTCGATTTGCGCCTTGGGCCCCAAATTTGGAATTTGAGTGGCAATCGCCTCGGGCAGTTTTGCCAAGCATATCGTGGCGACCTGAAATCGCGATTCACCTGTCTCGGTCGCGGACGCCACCAAGGACAGGCCGAGAATAAGCTCATCGTTGGCGTTTGCTATCCCTCGTCGGAGCTGACATTCGTCGATATCAGGTGGCAGCTCCGTGATTCTCAGTGTTCTTTCCACCCGTATCGCTGGTCGATTTTTTGTTGGAGGCTTCGACGACAGGAATTGGCCCTGAGTCGGCGCGCCAGCGGCAAGAACAGGTCGGCGACGTGCGGGGTCAAGGAGAGCCACTCCTAGAAGAATAGCTACACAGACTGTCGCGAGAACAGCCGATATATTAGCAAGGTCATACATCTTGATAGCTCGGTGGTTGAACCCAATGTGCTTGGCTTTCAGCTTGGGCAATGGAACCACACAAGCCTCGGTGGTTGATGAGGTATGCTGAGAAGTATCAATCTGGGCGGGAGAATTGGGATTTACGACGTAGGCAGCCTGGTGGCACACTGTGGCGTGGTTGCGGCGCAGCAGTAGAAACTAACCCATCTCGGCAAATTCTTCCCCCCCCCACCGGCCCCTACTACTGCTTGATGGATTTGATGGAACTGATGGGTTGGTGGTTGTCTATTCCTACTCCGTAAGCTCTCATCCCCCCCCCCGAACGGCCAAATTGCCCGCCAGGGGTCCTGCAGGTCCCGTGAACCCCGCTAGGTCATAATGTAACCCATAAGTGAGTGGTGCACTTTTTACTCAGATCCTATCTTCTTTTGTTGAATGTGCACAATGAAGCTATCTCGAGAGGCATTCATTCCCAGCTTTACTCGGCAGTACACGCTCGTTCCTGAGAGTAGTTTGCCATGGTGTATAGCAGCAGCCAGCGCAGTTACCCGACGACCTTCGTTTCATCCTCTTCGCCCGCCGCAGATTCTGCTTCGTGCAAGCCGCAACCGAGTCAAGGCTAAGCGTATCACATGCGCTCGCATTAGATCCTAGCCTTCTACAATTCTATGTAGTGCTTTTGGAACTTCAACGTCATTTGACGACGACACATGATTTGAATAAGCCGTTGTGCAGCCACGACCCAGTCTGGAAATCTGTCTGACGCTTGGGCAAGCAGCGCGCATAAGCTGCGGTACTTTAGGTGCCATTAATAATGCCGAACCACCTGAATACCTCATATTTCGCAGACTTTTGAGACTTGCTTGAACCGCAGCGTTTCGTCCCAGCTAATGCACTTCCATTTTTTTCGCATTGTCGCTTGTCTCGCAGGCCATGTGCGACATGGGATTTTACCTGAAAATGCTCTGATAGGTCGTTATTGAACGGCTGACGCTTTGTTAATCTCTGTGCAGGTGTTCGTGCCGCCTCTCGTAGCATCTCTGTTATCCATCGGTGTAGTTAAAGGGGCGTTGCAACTCATTTCGGAATTGATCAAGCCCGGCCATCTCTTTGTTTGTGAGGCATTCATCGAATGTAAGTGGGTTCGGGAGTGAAGTTTCGGCAGGAGTCGCCACAAGAGGCGGGCGATGGGAGGGCAAAGATGGTGATATAAGGAAACGGGCGGAAAAGGCGAAGAATGGAGAGAAGAGGAGGTCGAGGAGGTCGACCCCGCATCAACAGGGGAAACTTCTCCCCATTATTGCGGGGCGCCTCGACCCGAACGCGCCAGTCTTGCGGCCCGCGCAGTTAGGGACCCGCCTTTTAGGGCAGCAGCTAGCGTGATTCGCAGGGCTGCGCTAATAGACCTCCTTATCCACGGCATTTTCATGCGGCATTCAACCCATCGCCATGGGGTGAGAAGTGAGACGCGAGTATTGAATGAGAGGAATAATATCAGTGTGATAGAAACCAAAGAGCGGAGGCTGAATGAGGTTGAGGGGGCGGGGGCTTCTCTAAGGGCGAGCACCTGCCATTGTTGCCTCCGTCCAGTTTTCCAATCCCCACTCTATTTTCATCAATGATAGTCCAAGTCTACCAAGAATAACACGGACAGCCATATGGTACAAGATCCCGCGGTAGTTTGTACAAGCAGAATGGCTCATATAGAAGCACACCGGAATGCTGGTCTTCTAGCATCTGGCAGTCAACACCCCCCGGCGACGAGCCGTCGGCCGCCGTCAGCCTCGATGCCGACTCGACATAGTTCCGAGTTACTCGAAGCGTACATTCTGATTGCCCTTACCCTATATATTGCCTACAAATGCGTCTGTTTCTTAGGCCCAAGTCCGTCCAGCAGATTATAAGAGACGGAGAAAGCTTCCGCTTTTCGGATGATGCGTATGATGTTTGTATAAGTATAACGGTAATAAAACGCCATTAAATCTAAAAAGCATACATTATTCTCTACCGAAATGCCTCTAATGATAGACAAATAGAACGACTTGGATGTATATACATAATAGCGCGATCACCAGCTTACTCAACATAGATAGAAGCCACACCACGAGGGCTCGGAGATCTGTCTCTAAAATATGCAAGTACGGAAATATCAGTGGGAAAATGTTCAATCTGCTCACGTATGGCGGCGCCTTCGGGTACATACCGCTCATTAGGTACAATATCACCATGTACCATGCGACGTGTCCTTCAAACCCCAGCGTCCACGTCTGGTGCCAGCAGTCTTCAAGCAGCTCCTTGGCCGCCCAGATGTTGCCCTCGTATATGTACGTCTTTGCGATTACCATCTGCAGAGACACACCGGCCGGCGTTTGGCCAAAGCGGGCTTGAAGACGCTGGGCAATGAGCTGGAACTGCTTGCGGCCCTTGGCGTGCAATCGCTGGTGGCAGTAGATGTGGCCGAGGGAAAGGCGAACGTTTTGGGTCCAGCCGTGGTCCTGGCCATTGCAGGCCTCGATGCGCTCAAGGATGGCGTGGAGGATACTGATGGCATTCTCATGCTCACCCTTTATGAAGGGCGGCATGTGCGCTATGAGTTCTGCCTCGAGGGTGAGGTTGTCGGTGGCGCCGAGCATCTGCTTGGCCAGGCGGATAGTCATCTGGATATTCTCTTCGGCCTCGTCGATGCAGCCACAGTTGATAAAAAAGCCAGTGCATACTAGCTTAGAGCCAATATAAATGCGCCGCCACGCGGTGGCCTCTCCGTCGTGCTGTCTATCCGGTCCGTCCTTTCTGTACTTCCGTACGCGCTGCAAGGCAAGATGATACATCTCCTCGACGTGCTCATCGTGGTCGTAGCGCTTAAGGGCCGTCGTGGCGATGGCCTTTCCGAGCTTGGCACGCCCCCAGGTCACGTCGTCCACGGGGCGGGCGGCGGTGGACGAAGAGGCGCCGGCCTGCCGCAGCACCCGGTCAAAGAACGGCTCGGCCACGTCGAACTCGCACATGCTAATGTGCATGTGGCCACGCTCAACCATGACCTGCAGCGAGCCGGCACTGTTCTCGGGAATTTCGGCATGGGCACGCACCCGCTGGAGCTGCTCGAGCAGGTCCCGGCCGAGCTTGGTCTGGCCGAAGTCGCAGCAGAAGACGGCAAAGGAGAGAGCCGGGGGCTTGGCGTTCTGCTCGGCCTCCCCCGTACCCAGACCGTAGCCGTGGTATAGCGCGGGTTCCTTGGCGCCGTGGAACTTGGTGATGTGGGCGAGGATGTCCATGCGCTGCTTCAACGACAGGGTGTAGATGTTGGTCCTCCGGATGGACGCGGCCAGCACCGACACAGCTAACGCGACCATGCCATTCTTCGCCGGCGCCTCATGCTGCTTGTCCGTGCTGTGACGGCGGCTGTTGAGGATATCCTGGCGCAACTCCAGCCAGGTCCGGATAACCGGATGCAGCGAGAATTGGAGGCCGTCCAATGTGTCCTGCTGCAGCTTCACCAGTCCTTTGTTGGCCAGGACCGTGACGCATCTGCGATAGGCCAGCTCGTTCCACTGCGTGCCTGTGCCAAACAAAGAAATCCAGGGGGGGCTGTCTACGGCGTCCGTCCGTACGGTACAGTAGTGTTCAAAGAAGGAGCCGTAGATCGAAGCATCGCCAAAGGCAGCCGCAAGCTCAAGGAAAGACGAGGCGGCCTTCCGCATATCGGCCGGCAGGTTGTCGAGAGACTGCTCATTGGCCATGAACAGGCTCTGCGCCGTGTCGCCACGTAAGTAGTTCCAGCCGGCGTCGTTGGGAATCTCCGTCAATAAGCATTCCCGGAGCTTGTCGAAATGATGTATGTAATTTAGAAAGCCATAAGATAACGACTGGATAAGGCGTCCGGCCAGGGACACGGCCAGTGGGAGGTATCCCAGCATATGGACGATCTTTTTGCCGGCTTCTAGCTCTTCTTGGGGGACGTCGTGTCGGCCAGCATTGTCGCAGAGGAGATCCAGGGCTTCCGACTCGGACATATCGACTACGTCCACCTTATGCACCTTATAGTGGCCGAGAGGTGGACGGGGATGTCTGGTGGTGACGATGATGGATCCATTGTTATCTGGCATTATGCGTCAATGGTGACGACGCGCAAAATACATTCGGAACATGGTCCGACTTACTGGACGGGAAAAAATCCCACAGCTTAGAGAACCGGTTGCCCGGTGCGGTATGGCCTTCGGGACAAAATCGGTCGGGCTCATCGTAGTTGTCAAACACCAGCAGCCATTTCTTGTTACCGGCCGAGAGTGTTGCTGCCACATTCTCCCATGTGATGGCCGGCTTGTTGTCTCCGTCGGACAAGTCCGGTACGTACGCAGCCAACTCGGTGGCAATGCGCTCAAAGGACCGCTTTGTCGTTTCGCGTGTTGTGGCATTCACCCAGAGCTTGATGCTGTATCCGAATATCAGACGGCAGTACCGCAACGCCGTCTGGGTCTTGCCCTGCCCACCCATGCCGGAGAGCACAACCACTGGCGGTCCAGCCTGGGACCACACCTCGGTCGATTCTGCCTGCTTGGCCTGCTTCTGAATGCCTTGGCCGAGCGTCTGGCGGATCTCTTCCAGAAGATCGACCCGGCCAACAAAGCGGGAGACATCCAAAGATGGAAGATTCGAGTAAACTTTTTTCGACGACGCATCGTGGTCTGTAGGACATATGAGCATACGGCAGAATTGGACAGAACAGCGGACAGAAATTGTGGACGCACTGGACTTTTTGGATGAGTCGCTTCTGTTGTATGCGTGTGTGACTGTGATATTTGCATAGCATTGGTCATTTTCTCGTCTAATGGTAAAAAGACAGAGAACGTGCCTAGATGTTCTAATGTCTCCTGCAAGCTCGACGACGGCCCGACTCATCCTCCTTACCAAACGTGATGGTGTGTCCGCTGCCCGAGATAACTTTATCGCCCCAGTTGAACGTGTTGGTGC
The DNA here is from genome assembly GCA_019925535.1 of Leptographium radiaticola. NCBI lineage: Eukaryota > Fungi > Ascomycota > Sordariomycetes > Ophiostomatales > Ophiostomataceae > Leptographium > Leptographium radiaticola. The sequence goes on along the minus strand of JADHKK010000013.1, from coordinate 675,817 downwards.
CACCTACCACATTGTTCTGCTGGCCCTGCCCCCCCTCGGCCACGTTCATGACTGGCGATATTCCTCGGCTCTCTGGCGCGTCGTCCTCCAGTGAAGGCGCCACATTGGCCAGCTCGCGGATGGACCGTTCCAGCGCCTGCACGTCGGCTGCCATGGCCGTGTAGAACACCTGGTGCAGCGCTAGCTTCTTGATGTCCTCGAGGATGGCTTTCATCAGGTCCTCCACGCGATAGGCCGCTTTGCCCTGGAGCGGGCTGCTGTAGGCGGACCGAAGCTTCGGCCACGTCTGTGCATTGTCGGTCGCCCGCTTCTTGGCCAGTTTGTCGAAGATGGTTTGGAGCGTGGCCATCCTGGCCATGCACGGTATGATAATGGCATACAGAGCCGCGGCATCGTCGCTGGAGAGCTCTGGGCTCGTGGTGAGCTGCGACTCGGCATGCTTCAGTGTGTTGCTGACAGTGGGCAGCTGTAGTTCTACTTCCCGGAATGCTTCGGGCAGGCCGATGGTTGTTTCAATCACCGGATACGCCTGGACGATGGCGGCCACGATACCAATCGTGGAGGTAATGATGCCTAGAGGGTCCATGCTCGCGGTCGTCGAGGCCTAGCCGTATAGACAGGGATGCTGCACTGTGGAAGCAGAGACTTTTGCGTCAAGAAGAAGCAATTTCTGGGCAGAAGCAAACCACGAAGAGCTGCCCGGGTTTGAATTTTTTTTGGGCTCTGCATTACACATTAGGCTCAAGAATGTTCTGTGTACGTCGTATGAGCGTACGACCCATAAATCGAGTTCTGTCGCCCTTTCGCCAATAGCATTGCACAAATAGCCGCTTGTCTGCATGACTAGGGAGGGCCACAACACTGCCCCTCGAACCTGCAGGCATAAAAACTAGGTAGATAAAAATTCGGGTAGCCGTACTAAAATCGGGTTCGTCTAGGAGGTTCCCACGCATAGGTGTGGAAGTGGCCCACATCTGCGGAAAGTCGAGCTCCGATGAACTGAGGGCTGGCTCTGTTTACAGATCAGGCCCCATGGGTTTGACTTTTCCCTGAACAAAAGCGCATATTGTTTTATGTGGGAATGTGAGTCCTCTGGCATCCAGGTTGTGGTCTTAGAACACATCGACCATACACACACTTCAAAGCCACGGTGTCTCTTAAAACAAGTAGGGAAATTGACATATCGATTCGCCTTTCATACTCGTCGTTGCCCTTTAGCATTGACTTGTGCACAACACTATATGTTCCAATACGGCACCGGCGATTCATCCGCTATGTTAAGTATTATGGAGTAGCGAAAATTACTTGCAAGTAACAGAGCATTATGGCAATTGACAGCCATACCCGTGCATGATGTGATCGTTTCGTTCCCGTCAGTGTACAAATTTCTGGACAGTCGTCCGCGCAAGGGGAAGCTTGCTAGTCGTGGTAGAGAAATAAGCGATACGGTAATAATGGAGATGTATGAATGTCTTGGGCCCGAGATGTGCTGCTTGATGTTGTATCGCATACAAGACACTGCACCGGGGTTATATAACATGTCTCTCTATATCAAAGCTTACCTTGACTATGACAAAGTTGTATGTTAATGGCCGATGGGCATGCTATTGTGCTGGCGAGTGGAACTAATGCCGAAAAAAAGCAATGAATGGCCGGATGTATGGCAAAAACAGTTGGTTAGCAGCCGCCGTTGTCCACTATGGCATGTATTTCTGTAGTTGCGTTTTAGCGTCTCAATCTATTCGTTCGTCGTCAAATGCGGATTAGTGCCTACTTAGAGGCGGACGCATAGAGCGCTTGCAGATACGAGCATCTGACTGCATGAAGAGTCGGGAGATAACATTAGCATCATTAGGCTGAACCCCATGTTTGCTATCAGGAGAGCCAAGATCCTGCCCTTCTTTGCTTCTTTTACCTTGTGCATATCTATAGCTATCCCCGCCCTGGCATAACTCTGATAACCAAGGACAACATCCGAACCTTTCCTAACATAATATCGCTTTAGTACCATGGATCCTTCTTGGCAAGAGGTCGCGACTGCTCGGCAGAGACATCGTGACGAGACACTCGCCAAAGTCCAGCCCACTATATTGAAGCTCGACTTTGCCATACCTCGCAATGTGACGTCCATCCCCAGGAAGGTTCTCACCAGCAGGGAGTGCGACATCACCGAGATGTCCGTCGAGGTCCTTGCTGCTCAGATCGCTGCAGGCAAGCTTACTGCACTCGACACCGTGCAAGCCTTCCTGCGACGTGCCGCGTTGGCGCAAAAGCTGGTATGTGCAGGTGTTCCGCCTTTATTGTTAGCGCTGACAAGAGGCTTCTGCAGGTCAACTGCATCACGGAGTTAGTTCCTGAGCGGGCAATCGACCGGGCCAAGGAGCTTGACAACTTTTACAAGCAGCACGGCAAGGTTGTTGGGCCGCTACACGGCATCCCCATAAGTGTAAAGGAGCATGTCGGGATGAAAGGCCTCACGGCCAATCTAGGACTTGTCAGTTGGGCAGACCGGGTGGCACCCGACGATGCCACGCTCCTCAAGTATCTACTGGGAGCAGGGTGTGTGCTCTATGCGCGGACGACCGAGCCGCAGGCACTGGTAAGAATCGCCAATGGACTTGGTCGGTCATATGTCGAGCATGGCAGGGGTTAAGTGGTTTCTAGATGCAAATCGAAACAGCAACGAACCTACTTGGCGTCACCGTCAACCCGTTCAACACGAAGCTGACCGCCGGAGGCAGCTCGGGCGGCGAGGGTGCCCTAATCGGCTTGCGAGGTAAGACCGAGTCGGCAGCGTGACGCCCTCCCCCGTTTTTACTATTGTTTTCTGACAGTACGTCTAGGAAGCTGTCTGGGCGTGGCTACAGATCTTGCCGGTAGCATCCGTGTGCCGGCCGCCAACAACGGTCTCTATGGCTTTAAGCCCACCGCTCTGCGACTTCCAAGCGGCGGCATATGTGGCGCTATGCAGGGCTCCGAGCATTTAGTGGCGACGCCGGGCCCCATATCAACGAGCCTTGAAGGCGTGAAGCTGTTTATGAAGGCGGTCCTGGACCAGCAGCCACACAAGGCCGAGCCCAGTCTCGTGCCGATTCCCTGGCGGGACGACCAGGTACACCTCCGGCAGGTCGGCGGCAAGGCGCACATCAAGATCGCGGTCATGTGGCACGACGGGGTTGTCAAGCCGCACCCGCCGGTGGTCCGTGCTATGAAAGAGATGGTAGACCGACTCGCCATGTCGCCGGCCGTCACCATCGTCGACTGGACACCGTACCAGCACGATCGGGCCTGGGAGATTATGGCAAGTTCTTTGTGCGGAAGACATGGAACGTGGTGCTGACCCGACGTGCGTTAGTCGGCACTCTACTTTTGCGACGGCGCCGAAGAAGTGCTGGAAGCCATCTCATCTTCGGGTGAGCCGCTGCTGCCTCTGTCCGAGTGGCTCCTCGACGAGACCTGCAAGCGACGGGCCCTGACGGTAAGCGAGACTTGGGCGTGGCAGGCCAAGCGGAATGCTTACCGCGTGGCGTACAACGAGCTGTGGAACAAGACCGGCACCGACCCGGGACACGAGGGCGATGACATGGTGGACGTCATTCTCTGCCCGGCCGGCCCGGGAGCTGCACCGCCCCTTGGAGAAGCGCGATACTGGAACTACGCAGCCGTCTGGAACCTCCTCGACTACCCTGCGCTGATATTCCCGGCCACCACAGTCGACCAGGTCAAGGACCTGCCGGAGGCTGACTATACGCCCATGAATGACCGAGACGCACTCAACCACAAGCTGTGTAAGAACGCTCACCTCCTCTGGCCACGAGCGCCGTTCTGTTGTATTGTAGCATGGCTGACGTTGGTTCTAGACGACAACCCGAGTACGTACGCTGAAGCCCCTGTGTGTCTTCAGCTCGTGGGGCGGAGATTCGAGGACGAAAAGGTTGTCTTCCCGCTTGTTTGCCTTGTGTGATGTAGCTGACTCTCTTGGCAGGTAATCGACTGCTTTGAGCTCATAAAGGAAGCGCTTGCTTAACCGCTCGGATGGTATGCCTTGAGGGGCGAATCCGCCTTCTGAAGCCTGTCGTTGATATCGCCCCCATGAAGCGGATGGGCAAGGTTGGCGAGATGCAGACTGCGCGCTGTTCCTGTGGTCAACAAAGGCGCCTGCCGTCCAAGGACATACGATGGTCGTGGAAACGGGCTGCATAACTAGAGGGCACACGGGGCTGGTAGATTAACTACCATGTCTAGTCTGTCTTATTGGAATTGTTTTTGCAATACAGACGAGGTCGAGTACTGTTTATACAAGGTTTTCTTTACGAGGTGCCTTGAACAATGGGACCTCGCGTTTGTACGGACCAGTGGCAAGACAGTCTTAAATGTAGAAATTAGCTCGTCGATTGGGTAGTTTAGGGGCATATTTTGCTTGCTACCTACTTCAAAATAACGGCAGTCGCTGATACTGATTCATTCAAAGGGTAATAAGACTCGTACCGTCTGCAGCCCACAGGACTAGTTATGTGACCAAGCATGTGACCATTGGATGTGTCATACGCATACTCTTTAAGAAAACGTATGGACACCTAATCATTAACAAAGCAGAAGACAGCCGCAATCGGGTCAATATACACAGTGCTCGGCCAATTCGCCGATGAAGTCTCAACTTTTCGGCGACCGGTCCGCTCCGGACAGCTTAGTGGGCCTCGAATAGCGTTATCCGGCGGAGGCTTATCGCCTTCGGAGGCGCCCGTCTGACCCCACTGCTACTCCATCTCGTCGACCAGGACCGGAAGTGCTGCCCTCACGGACTGCCCTCACGGAAGTGCCCTCACGGAAGTGCCCTACCGGATACCGGTTTTGAAGGCTACTCATTTCGCACCGCTTACTCATGCCGTATCGCCCACCATGGCAGAGAACACACTCTTCACCGACGCGACGATCATCACGGTCGACCCAAAGCGGCGGATCATTCTCAAGGGCTTCCTCCTGGTCGAGGGCACGCGTATTTCCCATGTGGCCGCACAGCCTCCGCCGTCTCTCCCCGAAAACACACAGACCATCGCACTGCCCGGCCGGATCATCATCCCCGGCCTGGTCAACACGCACGCCCATTTGGCGCAGTCGCTGCTGCGCGGACTGGCCGAGGACCTGCCGCTGCACAGCTGGCTGTGCGACCGCATATGGCCGCTGGAGGCGGCGTACGGCGGCGCGGGCGACGAGGCCGACGGCTATGTGGCGGCGCGGCTGACGATTGCCGAGATGCTCAAGAGCGGGACGACGTGCTTTTTAGAGGCCATGCTGACGCACGGCAGCGGCTTTGGCAACGTGGCCCGGGCGGTGGAGGAGATGGGCATCCGGGCGTGTCTGGGCAAGCTGGTCAAGTTTGTCGAGACCAACCCGGCGCTGAACATTGTGGACGCACGGGACAAGGACCTGGACTCGATGAGCATCGCGTCGCTGCTGGCGGCCCACGACGCGCACCACGACAGCTGCGCCGGCCGGCTGCATGTCTGGGCGGCCTGCGGCACGCCGCGGGGTGCTCCTCTGGATGGGTATGCCCAGGTCGGCGCGGCCTGTCGGGCGCGCGACATTGGCATCACGATGCACTGTGCCGAGGCGCCCGACGACCTGCCCATTTTCCGGTCCGTGTACGGCCAGTCGCCGATGGAGTTTTGCGCGGCGGCCGGGCTGACGGGCCGCACGACGGTGCTCGCGCACATGTGCCACCTCGACCTCGCCGTCGACCTGCCGATCCTGGCGCAGACGGGCACGTCGGTGGCGCACAACCCGGCCAGCAACCTCAAGCTGGCGTCGGGCATCGCCTGCGTGCCCGAGATGACGGCGGCCGGCGTCAACGTGGCGCTGGGCACCGACGGCGCGCCCTGCAACAACACGTACGACATGCTGCGCGAGATGCATCTGGCCTCGATTCTGCATCGCGGCCGCAGCCTCGACGCCACGTCGGTGGGCGCGCACGCGGCGCTCGAGATGGCTACGGTGCGCGGGGCCACGGCCCTGGGGCTGGACAAGGACATTGGCAGCCTCGAGACGGGCAAGAAGGCGGACCTCGTCGTGCTGGACGTCCGCGGTCTTCGCGCGGCTCCGTGGGACCCAGAGACGGCGGGCCTGGGCGGCTGCGACCCGGTGAGCGTGGTGGTCGGCACCTGCACGGGCCGGGACGTGGAGCTGGTCATGGTGGACGGCAAGATCCTGGTGCGCGACGGCGCGCTGGTCGGACTCGACGAGGCCGCCCTCGTCACGGCGGCGCAGACGGCCGTCCGAGGCATACAGGCCAGAAGCGGCGTCAAGGCGACTTCGGTCCCGAACTGGAACTACGAATAATGTACCAAATAAGGAGTATCTCCGCATTTCTGTACCGTCCAGGGGCGAGTTAATTTTGATTAGTGATGATGAACCCTGTCTGGGAGATAGCTGTAGATTGGCGGCCACCTCCGATGCAGCTAGCCAGGACCAATCAGAGACTACGGATACGGCTAATGCAACGGATCGGCGCCGGCAGGGTGACATTAGTCCCCACGGAGGATATGGTCGGGCCGTCGAAAACAAGGGCCGTATCTGCCACGACCCCGGATACTCGTACACCACAGAGTATGTATATTACGCAAGCACGGCCACTTGGCCACTTTGATCCGTCGGCCGGTAGCAACATCCGCTCGCTGGACACCCGACCATGGAAGCGTCTTCAGAGCTGCATTCGGACAAGGAGACAGCCTCGCGCGGCGTCCTCGAGGTGTCTTCGCCAGAGCCTGATGTCGCCGCCGCGACCGGCTGGAGGACACAGCTGGCCAGGCTCAAGTGGCAGTTCACCACAAAAGAGGGATGGCTGGGTGACTACGACTACCTCTACCTGGTGACGCCCAACATCTGGCCGCTCAATCGACGCTACCGCGACTACAAGGCGCCCTTTTACGGGCTCAACGACGAGGTGCCGGTGCTGCTGACCGTGATCCTCGGCCTGCAGCACGCCCTCTGCATGATCGGCTCGGTCGTGAGCCCTCCGCTGGCCGTGGCGGGCGGCGCCTTTTACCTCGACTCGGCCCAGAAGCAGTACCTCGTGTCGGCCGCCTTTATCTGCACCGGCATCGCCACCGCCCTGCAGGTCACGCGGCTGCACATCACCAAGACGCCCTTTTTCATCGGCACCGGCCTGCTCTCCGTCGTCGGCCCGACCTTTGACATTCTGCCCATCGCGTTTAGCTACTCCTCCATGCGCTATGCCGACGGCACCTGTCCGACCGCCGCCGACGGCACCCTGCTGCCCTGCCCCGACGCCTGGGGCGCCGTCCTCGGCACCATGCTGTGCACCGTCTGGGTCCAGGTGCTGATGAGCTTTGTGCCGCCGCGCACGCTGCAGCGCATCTTCCCCAAGGCCGTCACCGGCAGCCTGCTGCTCCTCGTCGGCGTCTACCTCGTCGGCAACGGCGCCCAGAACTGGGGCGGCAGCAGCAACTGCGAGGGCGGCACCGGCTTCTATGCGCTCTGCCCCAACACCGGCGCCCCCAAGCCGCTGCTGTGGGGACACCCCAAGCTCATCGGCCTCGGGTTCAGCGTCTTTGTCACCATTGTCGGCGTCGAGCAGTTTGGCTCGCCCCTCATGAAGTCGGCCTCGGTCATCTTTGGCCTCCTCGTCGGCTGTCTCGTGTCCGGCCTCACCGGCTACTGGTCCATGACCAACATCCATGCCGCGCCCGCCGTCACCTTTCTCTGGGTCCACACCTTCCACCTCTCCGTGGACGGCGCCCTCGTCCTGCCGCTGCTCATCATGTTCGTCTGCGAGGCCGTCTCCTGTATGCCCGACATCCTGGCCACGGCCGAGATCAGCAACGTCGACATTGAGGGCACCGAGTTCAACTCGCGCATCCAGGGCGGCATCCTCTGCGACGGCCTCGGCAGCCTCATCTCGGCCCTGGGCACCGGCCCGCCCATGGTCTCTCAGGCCGCCAACAACGGCGTCATCTCCCTGACTGGCTGCGCCTCTCGCCGCGCCGGATGGTGCGCCAGTGCCTTTCTCATCCTCATGGGCATCTTTGGCAAGTTCGGCGCCGTCTTTGGTTCCATGCCGCCGTCCGTTCTCGGTGGCATGCAGGTCTTCTTGTACTCCACCATTGCCGTGGCCGGTGTTCGGGTCCTCGGCCTCGTGCCCTTTACAAGGCGGAACCGCTTCATCTTGACAGTCAGGTAAGCCCTTGCCGTTCTGTAGTTGCTTACTCTTTCGCCTCGCATGCTAACTGCCAAGTCTCGGCATCGGCCTGATGGACTCTGTCCAGCCGGACTGGTTCAGCCAGATCCTGGCCTATTCCGGCTCGAATGTCCATCTTTCTGGTTTCGAGCAGGGTATCAACCTGATCGTGGAGACGCCCTTTATTATTGCGGCTGTGATTGGAGTGTTCCTCAATCTCGTGCTGCCAGACGACCCGAGCGAGATGGACGACCTCATCCGGGATGCGAGTGGTATGCCAGTCCTGCACAAGATGCACTAGCAGCCATGGGGCCTAAACGGCTTAAACAATGGCCATGTGGGAACCTGGGGCTAACGATAGAGAGATTGGTATTTTGTATCTCGTGATAATCCCCTTAAAAAAGCATCAACTTTATACACTTTCTTCTTTCTTCCACTCGAAGGGCTACTGTCCACCTAAGGATCGGACGGTCATTGCCCAGGCCACAGAGGACATACTAAACGATGCGCGTATTTAAACGAGCTGTGGCCAAGGAGAGGCCAAAAAAAACGTACAGCAGCGGGTATTCGCTGGTCGTCACCGACCCAACTACTAATCCGCCGATTATTGGTTTAACTAGGGGAGAGCGGACGGGATCCCGTGCTTTCCAATATCTATGGCCGTACGTGACAGACTTTGGCGAGCATGGGTCTTATAAGCCCTGGCTGCACATCAGTGTCTTGTTAACAAACTTCAAGACCCAATTTCGACATGTTCTATACTGCCATAAATCGGCCTCGCAAGTGTAAAAATCACTTAATAGAAATGTGAACTGTCTACGAAGAAACAGGGACTGGTTTCTCGACTTGGAAACAGTTCACACACAATCTGGGATCATGTTGTGGTGCGTTGCGAGCTGTCGTTTCAACACCGGGCACGGAAGCAACCTTTAGTTTCTCCATTTCACCTAGTCCGGCTGCCGTCTTATGGTCCTCGCTCGTCGGATCCAGCATTCGCCGGAAGCCTCAATGGCATGCCTAAGGACGTTCTCGGCTTAGCCGATATATTTCAACTTTTTAGAGAATGTAGGTCGTCGTGCTAGCAGTCGTCAAACGTAAACAAAATGGTCACAGAACAGACTTCCGAAATTCTACGATTTGGTCTTTGCGTATATGCATGAACGGACTGAGTTTTATGAAACGTTGTGTGCTTAACTAATCTAAAGTTCGCGTGTGAAGCCCCCATGTATTTTTCAGGCCGAGTCCCTCGCCATCTCAGCCTTGCAGTTTTCCATATTTTCCCACGTGATATACTTTAGAACTGTCTCCCTCTCGCTCCGTCCAGATCCCATAGAGTCCGCTAGCAGCGGCTGTATCTTCTTCCGGACAAAGTAGCACATGGTCTTGAGGTCGTCCAGGGACAGATCCTTGCCGTCTTCTCGAGCGGCAAATGCATTTCCTATATCCACCTGCCATTTTATTGGAGCCCAGCCCCAATCCTCGTGGTCGGGATCAATGTTCATCATCAGGAACGCAGCATTATGGTTGCTCGAAGCACCAATATTGTCGGTCCATCCCGGTGGATCAATAAATGCCTCGATGTCAGGGCCTTTCCACAATTTGAGAGGCATACCAAGGCGCTTAGAAATGGGCGAGACATCCGCGAAGCGAAGCTTTTCATATGTTTTCGGTATGTCCATGGAGACAAGTGCGTCTGAGCCGTGCAGTCGCTCCTCTCCGTAACAGCAGATCTTTGCGCCGCGGATCGCTAGATGCGATGGCCGGAAGACAGGGTCAGGGACGCTTTCCCGGACCGTGGTCTTTCCATAGGTGGTGAAATAGTCAATGACGTGTCGGAAGTCATCCAGCGTGATGTCTTCGTACGTCTCCCACGGCGTTTCTCTCAACGCCATTACGGGCCCGCACCATGAGTAAGGGACCGGGCCCGACACCCCAACAGCTGCCAGAATGCTCCTGTTCCGGCCCGAGCCGTCGATCATGGCGGTTTCGCGGAGCTTCACCACCAGCCTGTAGTCCTTTTTCCTAGAAAAACCTAATAGAGGCACGCTAGGTCCGAGACGGCGATCGCGCATGAGGTTGTAACTTATGTGCAGGTATTGCGGGAAATGTTTATCATTCCCCAGGTAGGGGTCAGTATTGATCGTCTCATACGAGCCGATGCCGTCGTCCTCATCTGCCACTATGGCCTTGCGTTGAAGCCACAGTAGCACTGGCTTTGGCCCTTTTTCCGGGAAGAATATTGCCCTGCAGTGACTCGGAGACGGCCGGGGAGCCTGGACGGAAAGGGCCTTGCACAGAAGCTTGTGGCTGGGCCAGTCGCTTTTCTGGCACGTGCTAGAGCAGTAGAAGCTACTTTTGCACTGCGCACAGAGCTTTGCCGGGCTGTTATTGCACATCACACATGAGTCGTGCTGCCCTAGGGTAGGATTTGAACCATTGTCCAGTTTCGGAGCCAGAGCACGACCTTCTCTGCTCTGCCGTCAGCACAACATTCTTGTGAAGGCATATACGAGGTGAAGAGCATTCTCTCACCGTATCAGTTGTTCGTCTCTCAGCATTTTCTCCTGGGCCCTTTGTGATCTTAGGGTTTCTTCGCCCCGGCGCAGACTCTGAGCGGTGGATTCTGAGATGCTCGAGACAATGGAAGACTGAGGCACAGCCGAGGCGGGCGCACGATGGACCATTCTAGCCTGTGAGGATGCGGGAAGGTACTCTTTAATTCGTGAGACCGTTATCTGCTCAAGCTTCTTGAGTGCGCAACGAGCCTCTGATGAGCCCGACGAGGGAGGAGCCCCCCATGCCGGATAGCAGATTCCGTGTGTGCCCCGGGTCTGTATAGGCTGAGGAAGGGCCTGGAGAAATTGGTGGCACAAGAAGCAGGCCTTTTTGCTGCATCCGAAATAGCTGAGCGAGGGCCTACTTGCTGGTTTGTCGTCGTAGTAATGGAAAAGCCGGATCTCGGCGTGTAGGCTGTATGATTTAGCGCAGTTCTTCCTGAACTGTGTCCCAAACGGAACAATGGCGTTCTTTACGGCGGCTGGAGGCTGAGCAGAAGTAGCAGAGAGGCGAGCCCAGGCTTCGACGATGTCGATCCGATATTCAGGCCCAACGGCCGTCTGCAGCTTCTGGAAGACTGGAGTGATATGAGCATTGCGGAGCTGCGGGTATCCAGCTGCGATGAACAGCAGCAGTCTGCAGTCTGTCACCGGCCTGGCCAAAGCCAACAGGAATCTCCAGAGCTTCTCGCCGACCGTGGTCCCGAGAGTGCAAAGCATATCGTGAGTTCCTGCAGACGCCACGCATCTGTAGGCTTGCAGGACCGTCCTTTCTCTGGACTCGTCCGTCGTCTCTGCGCCATCGTTGCTGGTGTAGCAAAAGAGAAGCTTGATCAGGGCGCCCCAAGCCTCGACTGTGGACAGGTCTCCAGCCCATTCCGGGTGGGCCCCGATGGAGTCGATGACAGGCCGGAGCCGAGCAGCCCAGTGGTCGGCTCTGTCGGCCGTGTGTGCGATTGCCAGGCTCTCAAACTCAGCCAAAGGCTCAGAAGAAGATCGCTTGGCTGTCGTCGTTTCAGCACGTTTCTGGGTGAGATTGCAAGTCCGGCATCCCGGTCTCTGCCTCACCTTGATCTGCACTGGACAGATACTTTTCCAGCATGGCACAGAACCTGCCGAGCTGAAATACGGCGCTGCTGTCGGTGCCAAAGCAGTCGTTTCTCGCAACGCAAATCTCTACCGAGTGCTCCTGCTCGCGTAGAGCCGCTGCCGTGACGTGGTGCCAGCCCTTGGACGGCGACAGCAGCTGCGCAATGCAGTCGAGCGCTCGTGCGGCAACTGACGGCCGCAGGCTTGTCAGGACTTCGTTCCGCTGCGATATAACGTCGCCTTGATCATCGTCGAGGTCGGCCTCTTCGTCCTCGGCACTGTCCGGTCGCGGCTCGGCATGGTTCCGCTGCTTCGCCAAGCAAGCCAGGATTTGGGCGGCCCAAATGGTGCGAGCAGCTTGTTCCTCATGGCTTGTAGTGTGGTCCTTCTCGCGCTCTTCCATCCTGATTGAAGCTCTGCAGTCAGTACTGTTGGGCTGTGTTGGGCTGTGGGAATATCAAGGTGTGATTGGCGCAGCATTCTAGCTTGCTGCATCTCGGACACGGAGAAAGTATTCCCGGCATATATGTATTCTGGATGTTGTCACGGGACGCTTCCCATCTTGTCTCGCATTACTATCAAACCGGGCAATAATTCTACAAATCGGGAGCTGCAATATGACTGTTGTCGAAATGTATCCTGCTGTGCTATTCTAGATGCGATATTTGTAGAGAGTGCTTTCAGGCCAATGTCTCCAGGAGATCCTATCTGTCGCACCATCAACAAAGGTGCACCTCCGTCTCAGCCTTCTCCAGGAACCAGTTTATGCGCAGCGGCTGGAACCAGCCCAGACGACGAAACGTGAGGCTGGCGTGACCGGATGCTCGCTGCAGGACCAGCCCTCGGTCGTCTGTCAGCAGCAGACACCAGACCGTCTGTTGGACGCCAGGCCGCTCGTCCGGCACATCGAAGAATGCTGCGGCCACCATCTGGCGCCATGGACCTGTGGTGTCTGTAGTGTCTGGGGTGCCTGTTCTTGTCTCGGCGAGCAGCACACCGTGGTCGTCCCATTTCTTCGGGACGGGGAGGTTCTTCCTCCAGCAGTCCCGCTTGCCCGCCGTGGCGCGGTCGTACGCGGTGAGCCGCTGCGGCATCACAAGTGCCTGCGCCACGTGGCCGATCATCTGCAGCACGCAGGCCGTCATGTGCACGGCCCCGACATCGCAGTGGGTGTCGCTTGTCCAGCCGGCCATCCGGTCCCCAGCCGGCCTCACTCGGCTGAAGTCCGGTCTTCGGAACTTGGCCATGCGGAGGGGCGACATGCTCTCCTGGCTGACGAAGCCGTCGACGGCGGCCCAGGACCAGGAGGGTGCGCGGACACAGGATGGCCGCGTCACTGGTCGGGTGTCAAAGTCCGGCGGCTGCGCCGTATCCGGGTGGTAGGCCGGCCGCCAGCACAGGCCGCGCACGAGGTCGCCCTCCCAGAGACCGGCCAGGTAGCGGGAGCCGATGGTGGACGCAAGGTGCTGGGCCACGCCCATGATCGCGGCGAAGATGTCGCCCGGCACCGTGAGGTGGCACCGCGTGTAGTTCCACAGCACGGACTGGTACCAGGACTGGAGGGCTTTTTCGCGACTCTCTGTGTCTGTCGTCGCCATAGCGGGCGGACGCAGGAGCCGGGCCAGCGGGCGCGGGTCCGACCGCTTGCCGTTCTCATAGTCGGTCGCTGTGGCGCACTGAAAGGACAGCTGCTGCTGGCCAAACACGACCGCCCGGCTGCTCAGCTGGCCCTCTTGGAAGCACCAGGCACGCCCGACGATGGGTCCGGCCTCGATGGCGCGCGGCAGGTCGACCACCAGTGTCTCGTCGGTGCCAGAATCCACCCGTATCTCGCACGGCTGCACCCGGCCAGGCTGGCTGCCGAGCGCGTTCGTCACGAAGCCGTCACGGGCGTCGGCCGACCGGCCAGCGACAATGGTGAGTGCGGCGTTCCGGTACACGCTCGCCATCGTCCTGGACTCGTGCTCCCAGTCGGCCGCGTCGCCCTGGATGATGCAAAGCGCATCGATCCAGACGTAGCGGATGTCGAGCGCCCGCGCCAGCTCCATGGTCTCCCGGTGAGTCCGCGCAAATGCGCGCTCGGGCACGCGGCCGTGGTGCAGATCGTGGTAGGTGTCGGCGGTGAGCATGGGAATGGAGGGCGAGTTGCGGCCCCAGCAGTACGACAGGGCCACATAGGGTGCTGCGCAAAGGCCCTCGGTCCGCAGCAGGCGTGGATGCTGGGCCGTTGTTGTCGTGCTGCCAGCGTCCAAGATGCGTGTGGGCATCGTGCTGTCGCCGTCGGCATCGACCCGGCATGCCGCATGATGCGCCCGGCAGTCGCACCACCATTTTCGGATCAGATCGAGATATAGGTTTGGATGCCAGTCGGCCGTTGTTCTGCGTCCGGCCAGGTGGTATTTGCTAGGCTGTCCAGGTTGTCTGGTTCTTGGGTCAGTATGTGCAGTCTAGTTCTTTCAAGTTTTTGAACAGCGGCCGACAGACTCGTAAACCTCGAGGTATCCGTAAACGGCCAAAGGCGGGTTCGTATTTTCAGAGCGCTGGCCTTCGATGTAGAGCGGGGACGAAACGCCACAGCTCACGTAGATTCTCGCCCCAGACGAGCCAGCGGTGGAAAAGTTCATGCCGCGCAGAAACAGGGTCGGCGTCCATGATTCGTCGTCGTCCCAGGCGGACTCGCCTCGTAAGAGGCACTCCAGCTGTCTGCGATTCACCGACGACTGCAGAGTGCTCCAGCACAATGTGCAGAACGCGCACCCGTGCGAGGCGCTTGACTGGAGGCTGCGCAGATTTGGGTGAAAGGAAAAGTCCTGCTCAACGATGTCGGCAATCCGAAGCCGCGAACAGATTTCACACAACATGTCAATGCAGGCGCATCCGGCCTGGTTCCATGTGGAGATTCGTTGCAAATTTGTCGGGTTTTGCTCTGCGGCTGAGCAAAAGGTCGAGGGGCAGAGTGAGCTGTATTGCCTGTCATTGGTAGAATTTCAAGCATGTCAAATAAGCGAAGAACCCGATATTTGACAGGCGGAGGTGCACCTTTGCTTGATAGTGCGGCAGAGGATCTTCTGGATACATTGGCCTGAAAGCGCTCTCTAGAAATGGATCAGGATCGCACCCAAAACATCACAATAGGATGCATTTCAACAGTCATATTGCAGTTCCCGAACGCAACAGGGACTTGTTTCACGACCCAAAAACTGCCTTTCGACATCCGAAGTCATAAAGGCATTTTTATGACCCTACCTATCTCGCTTTCCCAACAATATTCAAATCCTCCACAAGGCAAAGAATAACCTCGAAGGCTGTAGTTTTGCCGCACTTCCCTCACCAGTCTCGTAGGCATACAGATCTCCAGCGCAATAACCAGAGCCGCTTCTAGGTAGAGCTGATCCCAAAACTCCACCAAAAGTCTCTTGCAGCTTGCCACCTTTGCATGAGTCGACTTTTTCGCACCTGAATTGTTGTGAATGAACTAGTGTGGCGCAGATCGCCATAAATCCAAGCCGGATAGCTCCGTAATAATGCACAGACCACATGCTCGCACCACTAGTGGACAAGGCGTCTTGAAACCAACAAACACAACTAAAAGGCCTCAATCGTTCCACACTAATATGGCAACTCGCGAGGAAATAAGACTCAAGCATGCGGCTCTAACATGGCGTTGCCTCGACGACTCGGTCATGGAAGGGCCTCCTAGCTGCACCGTCAAAGACCTACAGAAGCCGCAACTTCGAAAATGCTCTTTCGACTTGAACACGATCTCTTGGGTTAGTCGACTCGGTGGCGGACGAGACGGCTACTGCTGGAAAGTCAAGTTTGGCGACGAGGGCCCATTTGTGTTAAAGCTGGTACGCAAACGTACCTGGTACATTCTTCTCCTCCCCTTCGTTGTAACTGACACTGCGTAGTTCTGGGACAGGGAAAGACCCCAAATTGGCTACTTCGCCGCTGAGCTTGAGTGCCGAAATGCCGCTCTACTACAGATGATGGAGACGGCGGTTGAAGATGGGAAGGCGGCAGGCAACCCCGTTATGGTGAACGCGAAGCCTCAGGAGTGGTCGGATGCCATCGAGAACATCCAGTCGTTTTCAACTGAGGAGCGCCAGAACCCCGACAACTTAATCGAGTGGGCGGCCAAGGCGAATGTGGAACGACTACCTATTCTCTCAGTTCCACACTTGCGCAAGTGCCACGGCTGGCTGTCGCTCAGTGGCGACATGGTTAAGGCTTTGCCAAGGCCGCTACGACCGCCTCCAGTCCATATTGACCGTAAACTTACGCGAAGGTTGACGCACGGTAGCGACGGGCCAGAGTATGTGGCCATTGTCTATGAGTACATTGAGCCGGGCGACAATGACGCAGATGTGATCCAGGACGTTGTGGATTTTCTGTTTTCAGCCGGCTTTGCATTTGCATCTACGCTCCTTACACGCAACTGGGAAAGCAGCGTGCTCCTTGATCTGTCTGACATTTTTAATCCATATCAGCTGTATTGGCACAGCATTCGTTACAAAAGTCGCGTTCAAGCAGAGAGGATTTTAACAAATCACTAATATAAGTACGAGTGTGTGTTTCCGGTATTAGTACACGAAACTTAACTTAACGCGTGACTTTTTAAAGATCTGTGATTTATTTTAAAAGGTAATGAATGACGATGGCCCCAGACTGCATGGTGCGTTATCTGGAAGCCATTCATGCCCAAATATGGCTATGAACGGCTTCACTCCAACTACACGCCCCATACCTTCTGCTGCTCGGCAGAATCACCATGCTGTAAGCGCTAGTGCGCCTCAACTTGATCCTGCACTGGCACCTACCAGCACGGAGACACCGCAGGCTCACAGAATCTACGTTTGGAAACCAAAAATGGGCATGATGCCAATGTATCAGTAGCCAAACTATCCGAATACTAGGAGTCACAAGAGTTGAACGCTATCATCTGTAGTATGACTGTATATAAAGGGAAATAATCGTCAGCCAATGACGGCTAAAAGATGGTAAGATATAGCCTTGGCCCGAGGCTTTTGAAGCTAATTTCACCCTGTACAATTAGCAGAATGGATTGGTAAGAAGAGCAATGCACGATGCCAGTGCAATACCATTGCACCAATTGCGTCTTGATGTGCTTCTTATCTTTTAATTCTGCATAAAGTCTGTCAGACGGCGACATCCAAGAAAGGCATGGCCGCATACAAATTGTTTTTTCCACTTCAGCTTTATTTTCCAAGGAAGCTGAATCATGATGACAGCGTCCTATACGGGCGCTCTACCTAACTACGTTTCACGGCAGTTCGAATTCATCCACTGCAACCGATAGACCATGCACTAATAGTAATGGCCTGATTGGTTAAGCTGAGCCAGAAACCCAAAGGGAATAGTACTGCCGTCGGGATGAGTTCAAAGCATAAGCGAGGAGCGTCGGGAGCAATCCGTGTGGTTGGCAGTCGGCTCATTTCTGCAATTATTGGCAAGCTAGTTACCGTAAAATCTTACCCGTGCCGAATGCGACGCAGACATTCTTACAGTCACCTCGACGTCGGTGACGTATGTCTCCGAGATAGAGGCCTAACAGGTCTTCTTGTTATGGCATGTGCTGTCGTATTCGGGCCTAGGGATGTCAGCAATTCAACAGTCAGTTTATCAGCAGCTCAGCATCTTGCATGACACCTTCCACGAGTTATCAAAATGAACCACCGCTTGCATAACAAATAACTGTGCCGCTTCTAGAACGGCCGAGTCAGATGTTGGATAAGCGGAGCCTTCCAGTGCGACATTGCATGACTTTTTTCCAATACAACACATGCCTTGCCGGAGCGTGAACTTGCACGGCAACGCCAGTCTAGAACCGTTGATAGAGACGGTCTGATCGGATAGAACTGATTGGACAAGCCATATTATTGCGGCATATTACGACATAGGAAAGCGCACTTGCATTTTCCCGTGAGAATGGATCTAACCGCTCAAAAAATGGACAATGTGTAGATTAGCGACAATGAGGCGGATTTTTCACTTCAATCGAGGAAGGGGGTGCGAGGGCCAATAGGAGCTATTCGTACGCAGTTCGGTGATATATAAGTGCTGGCCACTCTGCCTTTGGTCTGTTTAATCGTTCTACTCCTTTCACCCGTTCTTTACCAAGTATTACTGTCTCTGCCGCACCTATTGCATACAATATCGTGGCGCCGTGCCTCTGCGACCAAAATGACGGCTAACGAGGGAAAAGACATACTCGCCATACTCCAAGGCCAGAAAGTCCGAATCCCGGACATTGAAAGGCTTCTCTCGGAGTGGGACATACAAATCAACCCCAACGAGGACCAAGTAAAGGCCGTTGTGGACGACATCCTTGCAACGTCCGTACCTTTCTCTTTCTTGTTCTGTACTCTCGGGGCCAAAATGGTCTGAAGCGATGCTCATCTATATACTAGGTACACGGTGTCGCCACGTGTAAATGCAAAACTCACCAAGAACATGCTGAGCACCTATGTCTCGGCCTGCTATCCATTTGCTGACCGGGAGATCTTGGCCGAGCTGACGTACTTTGTCTGCTGGATGTTCTTGGTCGACGACGAGGTTGACCAGATCACAGCTCCAGACGACTACGAGGAGGCCAAGTTCAACGATTTGTGGTCAGAGGTCCTAAAGACTGTCGAGAATAGCTGCTCTATTGCAGGGACCGCCAATGGGGAAGAAGAGCGAAACACAAAACCCGTCGAAGCGTTCCGGGCTTTCGGCAAGGGCATGCGGCAGCGATATACCGTCGGTTAGTGAATGCTAGCTCCTTGGATACTGGCGCTGAGAGCTAATTGGGGCAAGAACAATGCGGCCGCTACTGGGCCGAGCTCGCTGCAACCGCCCGTGGTTATCGGGTAGAGCAGCAGTATCGAGATCGAGGCGAGCTTCCAGACTACGCCTCGTATTGTGAATACAGATACGGAAGATGCTGTATGGGGCAGGTCGTCGCTCTGATGGAGTAAGACAGCTTTCCTTGCGGAGACAATAGCCACTAACAAGTCGATGTATAGGTACGCAAACCGTCTGCAGCTTCCCAGTGACCTGATGGAGTCTACGGAAATGAAACAGCTGCGGGAAGATACGGGAACTCTGCTCTGGATGTATGCACTATCCGGAATGCTGACAGCCGATATCTGCTGATATTCTGATTCAGAAACAACGACATTGTGTCTCTAAAAAAAGAACTGGTAATCACACAGCCACCCCGCGTGAGATTGCCGAGCTAATCTTGTCCTCTAGCGGGACAATTTCCTCGAGAACCTCGTAGTTATTTCGGCTGCCCCCTCCTTTGACCTTCAGACCGGGCTTGATCACTGTGTCCGCAGACTTGAAGACGCAGTTCGGAGCATCAATAACACCTCATCTGCCTTGCTCGCCGGAATCTCCGATAGATGTACCCATTCATCCTGCTGCCAAGCGGCCTGCCAGCAAACAATCTTCGAACAGACACTTAAACTTGTCAACAATTGCAAGTCTACCTGCAGAAGTATTGTAAAGTGGAGGTACGTCCGTTCAGTGCGCACAGAGTAGACCTACAAGCGTCTCTGCTTTATACCATAAGCTAAAACCCCCGAAGCATGCAGACACCGCGATATGGGCTTGCAGATCTACCTCGGCTTGAGGATCATTCCCTGACATTCGTTGCGGATACAGCCAGGGCATAATCTCAATGTGCACAAGTGACGAAGAGATCTGGTGTTTTTCTTTGCTATCGCCTGATTCCTGTAGGCTTAGGCCAGTTGTAGCCGTTCAGATTGAGGTACTTCACAAATCAAATCCAATGAAGTCATCGTGCTAGTGTGATGTAAGAGAGTAAGCTCTAAGCCACAAGTAGTCTCGATTCCCTCCACAGCCACGTTTATATCATGCAACTTTTGATCAAAGTCTAGGCGGGTTGCTGTCCCGTCTAACGCCTTTAGTTGTACACGCGTGTCACTATGTAATAGTTGACGGTGGTGCCCGCTCGTACCGAGTTGGTTAGTGTCAACCCTACCCGGTCGACGAATAACGTTTATACCTCCCTCCCGAGATGTCGACATTTTCTACTCCATATTTTTCCAGGAGCCAGTCCGCAAAATCTCGAGGGTGTATGCAAACTAGATGTTCTGTGAAGACAGGGTGCCTGCTGTCCTGTCATACCAGTTTACTGCGTTCCAATTTAGTGACAGGGCTGGTCCTTATCGTGGCGTCTTGCTTAGTGGTGGTGCGAGAGCAGAAAGCTCAAGCACACTCACAATATGGCAAGGATGATTTCGGGCTCGTGCCATTTGATATTTTCACACGGTCATTGCCTCGCCGTAAGGAGATTAGACCGCCGTCTGTCAGGGTATGACTGCAGATGCAGGGTGTAATGCCAGGTCTAGAGCGTATCTCTGGCACGAGTCGAGGCCCTACCCCGCCGCAAAGTGGAGACGCCTACTCCATATTGACGGCATGATGGAATAGCTCCCTCGCACCGCTTGCCGTGCGCCTCTTCGTACCACCGGCAAATTTTGGAAATATCAAGCACACACCTGTCGATGTCGCTTGTCAGGGGCGACAGCTGAATGTTCCTCCCCGATGAAGTAGCATATGCAGACCAGCGTTTCTGCCTGGGATAATCACCAATTCAAGTACAAGAGTATGTTTCCAGCAATGTAAGATAGAGCCGAGTGTTATTTTCTGCAACAGAATGTCTAGGTTAAACCACTAACTTCAAGATGTGTGGTACAAAAGTTAATGGCTCCATATCACAGAGTTATTCAACAAAGTATTCAGCACATTTCGGGAGAGCTGTGGTCTCTTGTCCGTGACGAACACTGTATGTAGCAACTAGTGGTCGTGGTTACAACTACCCCTAAGGTAGCCCCTGTGACAGAATGTCTGGATCGAAATTTGTCGACTTCGAAATGACGATAAGTTGCGGCTCAACAGTTTCTTCATACTCGTCAGGGTCGCTTCCCTGGGCGTTGTTGCACAGCCTCCCGCACCTATCAGGTCGACCTCTATGGAGTTTTATTTCGCGTGGGCAGCAATACACTTTTTTCGGAATGGAGGACACATAATAATCGACGGTCGTCTCAGAAGATATCGTAACAGCGCAATTGCTGATGGCATCTTCGCCCACATACTCTCTCGCGGTATGTCGCATCTTGATGGCCTGGATATATTCTCTTCCAGAAATCCACTCCTCGAGGCGGGATATCTTGAAATACCGGGCCTCCTGCAGCATCGAGGCATAAAGAGCATAGTCGTGTCCACGTGAGGTATCGAAGAAGAGGGGGAAGACTCCACGGCGGAGGTAACGAAGGATATGCTCAAAAAGGCCGGGATCTGCGTCGATAAAATAGGAGCCGTCGTCTTGAACATTATCCCATCGTCCAGAGAGGAGTGCAGAGAAATACCCGCTTTCGCTAACCAGAGTTTCTTTGGTCGTAGTGAATCGACGCTCGCCGACTTGTAGATTTACGAGATTGGTAGTCACCGTCGCAGCACCGACTATGGATGTCTCAGACATCTCGATTCGCGCCTCCGATGTGTCCGACATGGCTTTGAGTTCTGTACGGACTCTTCAGCTTCTTGTAGGCTGTGCTGAAGAAGAGTCGCATGGAGAGGAAGAGAGCAGATGCAAAGGAGAAGACCAGAAGGAGAAAGAGTTGGAACGAAGAGAGAAGGGAATGAGAAAAATTATAGTAGAGACATAGCATCAAAAACAAACGAAATCACTCAAATTCCTTGGCCTTTAGGGCCATGAGGCCGTTTGTCAAATATTCTTTCC
Organism: Leptographium radiaticola; assembly: GCA_019925535.1. Taxonomy (NCBI): domain Eukaryota; kingdom Fungi; phylum Ascomycota; class Sordariomycetes; order Ophiostomatales; family Ophiostomataceae; genus Leptographium; species Leptographium radiaticola. Next base: position 654,204 of record JADHKK010000013.1, on the reverse strand, counting down.
AGCGGGTGAATAACTTGAGTCATGCGTGACGACGACACGAAATGCGTTTACTACGAAAATAATTCACGTTTCAATCAAAGAGGAGAGCAGCAGATGCCGCCTCGCAGCGGTAGCCTCTTGCTGGCTTCGTCTCTTGTTTGCTTCCCGATTCACCACATCCGCTGTGGATGAGGTCGCGCGGTAGTGGGGGATCTCAGCCACATGCGAACGCCACAGTCCAGAGATAAGCGGGGCCGGCTGGATTAATGATTGCCCCGCTGATCTAGACAGGTACGCTCCTACCAAATGCCCACTCCGTCCATACCAACACAGCCGCCACTTTGGAGGATCCCCCTTTTACGACGTGGGATCTTGACACAGGACAAGCCATCGCCAAGCACGACCGTCTGGGGCCCTGCGACCTCTTTGCACCCATTGGCTCGGCGACTCGTTATCCGGTGGTTGTCGACGGCGCCCAAAAGGGGCTCGTCGATTTTGGTTACCGACAATGGCGTCTCGTAAGGCCTTCTTTGTCCAGCTACCCGCAGAAGCTCCAGCTCTAACCGGCGTTGGGCCTCGCAGTCAAGCAATTCATCCGGAACGTGCGCGCCGCCAAGACGATTGCGGACGAGCGGGCGGTCATCCAGAAGGAGAGTGCGGCCATTCGGGCAAGCTTTCGCGAAGAGAGCGCCGATCACAACGTCAGGTAGGCACGAGACCAGCGAGAGAGGGCTGCCGCGGCTGGCGTCTGGATGCATGCTGACCGTGTGCCGTGGGACATGTGCAGGCGGAATAATGTGGCGAAGCTGCTGTACCTCTTCACGCTCGGCGAGCGGACGCACTTTGGGCAGATCGAATGTCTGAAGCTGCTGGCCTCACCGCGTTTTGCCGACAAGCGGCTGGGCCACCTGGCGACGAGCTTGCTGCTGGACGAGAACCAGGAAGTGCTTACGCTCGTCACGAACTCGCTGCAAAAGTATGTGCCCCTCCTCTCCCGGCAGCTACCGCGGCCCGCCTTGGCTAACCGTCCAGCGACCTGGCTCACTCCAACCAGTATGTCGTCGGCCTGGCACTATGCACGCTGGGGAACATTGCGTCGGTCGAGATGTCGCGAGACCTGTTTTCCGAGATTGAGAATCTGGTGGCGACGCAGAACCCCTACATCAAGCGCAAGGCGGCACTGTGTGCCATGCGGATATGTCGCAAGGTCCCCGACCTGCAGGAGCACTTTATCGAGAAGGCGACGCAGCTGCTGTCGGACCGGAACCACGGCGTGCTGCTCTGCGGCCTGACGCTGGTGACGAGCCTGTGCGAGGCCGAGGACGAGGACGAGGACGAGGGCCCGGAGGCCGTGATCGAGCAGTTCCGGTCGCATGTGCCGCCGCTGGTGCGCACGCTCAAGGGCCTGGCCTCGTCGGGCTACGCGCCGGAGCACGACGTCACGGGCATCACGGATCCGTTCCTGCAGGTCAAGCTGCTGCACCTGCTGCGCGTGCTGGCCCGCGGCGACCAGCGGACGAGCGAGCTGATCAACGACATTCTGGCGCAGGTGGCGACGAACACGGACTCGTCCAAGAACGTGGGCAACTCGATTCTGTACGAGGCGGTGCGCACGATCCTCGACATCGAGGCCGACTCGGGCCTGCGCGTGCTGGGCGTCAACATCCTCGGCAAGTTCCTGTCGAACCGGGACAACAACATCCGCTACGTGGCGCTGAACACGCTGATCAAGGTGGTCGCCATCGAGCCGAACGCGGTGCAGCGACACCGCAACACCATTCTCGACTGTCTGCGCGACCCCGACATCAGCATCCGGCGGCGGGCCCTCGAGCTCAGCTTCACGCTGATCAACGAGAGCAACGTGCGCGTGCTGATCCGCGAGCTGCTCGCCTTCCTCGAGGTGGCCGACAACGAGTTCAAGCCCAACATGACGAGCCAGATCGGCATCGCCGCCGACAAGTTTGCGCCCAACAAGCGCTGGCACCTGGACACGATGCTGCGGGTGCTCTCGCTGGCAGGCAACTTCGTCAAGGAGCCGATCTTGTCGTCGTTCATCCGCCTGATTGCGACCACGCCCGAGCTGCAGACGTACGCGGTGCAGAAGCTGTACGCAAACCTCAAGAAGGACATCACCCAGGAGAGCCTGACGCAGGCGGCGTCGTGGTGCATTGGCGAGTACGGCGACGCGCTGCTGCGCGGGGGCCAGTACGAGGAGGAGGAGCTGGTGCAGGTGGTCAAGGAGGAGGACATTGTCGATCTGTTCTCGACGATCCTCAACAGCAGCTACGGCACCCAGGTGACGACGGAGTACATTGTGACGGCGCTGGTCAAGCTGACGACACGGCTGTCGGACCCGGCGCAGATCGAGCGCATGCGGCGGATGCTGCAGGCCAACGAGACCAACCTGGACGTGGAGGTGCAGCAGCGTGCGGTCGAGTACACGAACCTCTTTGCGTACGACCAGATCCGGCGGGGCGTGCTGGAGAAGATGCCGCCGCCGCAGATCCAGGAGTCGTCGCGCGTGCTCGGCGAGGCGTCGGCGACGAAAAAGTCCAAGTCGGCCAACCGCAAGTCCAAGGTGGTGAAGCCGTCGGAACAGGACCTGCTGCTGGACCTGATGGGCGACACGGCACCGGCCATGGCAGCGCCGTCCAACGGCGGCGCCCACAACGCAGATCTGCTCGCCGATATCCTTAGCGGCGGCTCGGCGGCGCCGGCAGCCGGGCCTCCGCAAACCAACGTCTCGGCCATTCTCGACCTCTTTGGCACGACGGCACCGGCAGCCGCAACCTCTCCGCCTCCGGCTCTGGCTGGCGGCGCCGGCGATTTGTTCTCGGTCGCGGCACCGGCACAGCCGGCGGCACCCCCTGCGGCCCCGGCCGGCTTCCCGTGCTACAGCGGCAACGGACTCGAGATCACGATTGCGACGCAGCGAAACGCCGAAGGCGCAGTGCAGGCCATGGCGCGGTTCCGCAACGTGGGCAGTGCTCCCGTGGCCGGGGTCGGACTACAGGCGGCGGTGCCCAAGTCGCAGAAGCTGCAGCTCCTGGCCATTTCGTCGGCAGACTTGGCGCCGGGCCAGGAGGCGACGCAGCTGATGAGAGTGGTGGGCGCAAAGGCGGTAAGTCACCAGAGAACACTAAATGATGACATAAGCAATTCACTGACTGGTATGCAGGCTCTCCGTCTACGGTTGCGAATCACGTACGCGCATCCGGTGGCTGGCCAGGTGCTGGAGCAGGTGAACTGGACGGAGCCGGCTTGAAAGTAAATGGTGCATGGAATGGCTCTTGTCGTTGGTATATATTTGGTTCGGGGGGGGGGGTTGAGGGAGAGGTGAAGCGATGAAAGAGAAAAGCCAAAAGAAGATTCGTTCAGCGTCGGTATTATTTCAGCATTTTGACAATAGCGCCAGACTCGCTGCAATCTCGGCAGGGTTTGTGCAGTGCACCGTGAGAGCAGGACGAGTTTGCTATCCAGCTTACGTTGTCATTCAATCAGGTCAACGAGGGACGGGAAAGAGATCAGCCAAAACGCCCGTTAAATTCCACAATTACCCTATAGAAGATGATGAAACAGAGCCCGACACATGGAAATAGAAGGCGGCCGCACGTTCTATCGTTTACAAACTCCAGACCCGGATTAACCCGCTCGCACCCCCCGGCAAAACACAAAAGAGACCAACGACGCCTATGCGCTCTCGTAGAACCAGTACTGCGCGGCGTACTGCACCTCAAAGGAGGATGCCATGCCGTCGCAGGTCGTCGGCGGGCTGCCCCCGGCCGTCTGGACGCGGTAGACCTCGCTCAGTTTGCCGGTGGCGGAGCCGGCGTCCTTGACCAGCAGCTTGAGCCAGGCGACAGCAGCCTCGCCGCCCTGGCCGAGGTTGGAGACGGAGTAGGACGAGGACGAGGCGCTGGCGGACGATGAGGTGGTGGTGACGGTGGAGGTGGTCGGGGCGGTCTGGGAGCTGTTCTTGGCGCAGTGGACCTGGCCGAGCTCCATGGAGGGGGAGTCGAGGTTGAAAAAGGGCGTGGTGGAGGTGGTAAAGTAGTGGTGGCCGGAGACGTCGAGGTTGGAGGGGTACATGCGCGTCGAGAAGGCATCGATGCTGTTGTCGGTCAGGTTGAAGCTGAGGGCGACGGCCGGGAGCAGGTCGAGCAGGTCCGGGTAGCTGGCGGCGATGCAGGAGGCGTTGAAGAGCGTGGCGAGCGCGCCGTTGGCGACGGGCGCGGACGTGGCATCAGACGTGGCGCAGGTGTAGTTCTGGGTGCCGCGGCCGATGGCGACGTGCTTGAGGACGAGGCCGTCGTCGGGCGAGGGCAGAGCCGGGGTGACGGCTGAGGATGTTAGTGACGGCCAGAGAAAGGAAAAGGTGAAGGAGAAACTAACAGCTCGTTGGCAGCACAGCGGCAGACAGGTCACAGACGGGGGCGTCCGTCCGGCTCTCCTGGACAATCTCGGCCAGCAGCTTAAAGTACTTTGACGTGGTCTCGAGGGCGTCGGGCGTGACCGACTTGACGCTGAGGACGGGGTAGGCGGGCGCGGCCACGACGGTCACGACGGCCACGGCGGCCAGGAAGAGAGAGGAGGCGTGCATGGTGACGAGAAACAGGAAGTCGACGACACAAATCCGGTTTGTGGAATCGAGCGAGACAGGACGTTGGAAGGAATGAAATCACGGTTGGGTGAGGGCCGGCCTGAGATTGCAAGACACTGAAAAAGCAAGACAAAAGAAAACGGAAAAGAGGTAAAGCAGACGATGGGAATGGTAGAGATATAGAGAGTGGTTTCCAAACTTTCGAGGTCCCAGAGCAAGAGGATGTTCCGTTTCTTATGATGTCGCCAGCCCCCGCTCAGCCGCTTCCTCTCGAGCCCACGGCTTCTCGAATTAGATCAAGTGGATCCCACTGCCATCTTATTGTTAAAGCGCCATGACGGCGGCACGAGCGACCGCAGCACCAGCCGGCCGAATCAGAAGCCAGCAGAGGGTCCCAAGATTAGAAGGGTGGTCGGGGCCGGGACCGGGGGGGGTGGGCGGAGAACGGTGGGTAAGATGCATACGTGGGAAGATGCGGTCCATTCTCGCGTGGGTTTTCTCGCTGTCGTGGCAGGGCCCCAGAAGGTGGACGGCGGCAAACAAAAAATTACAGGCAGCAGGACCGGGGTTTTGTTTGGCGGGCGCGAAACGGCAGGTGGGCAGGGACAGCAGGACGCGGGGCCGCTGTCTGATTGGCGGTGCTTGGCGGCCGGGGGGGGGGGAAAGGGCAGAGGAAAGACGGGGCGCAAGTTTGGATGAGCAGGCGGCTGGGTGGACTGACTGGCGCCCCCGGGGGGGTGTTTGTGGGTAGTACGTCGTAGCTGTTTCGAGCCGGTCGGGTATTGCATTGTACGAGTACGCATCTTAGGTGAGTTTCGGTCAGATCCATCTTGTTCTTCCCTCTTGACTCCGTACAAATCGTATCTTACCATTGTATCTCACCTAGGGAAAAAGCGGGTTGCACTCTGTTGCACCTTGTCGCACCGCATCCGCTCGGCGGAGAGAGGGGGTTCCCATCTGCTCCGTGCCTCGTCGTCGCATAGGAGCACAAAACCATATGCCGTGTACGAGCACGAGACAAAGGCAGCTGGGGGCGGATGCCGCCCAGAAACACGAAATCGCCAAGAACGGGGGCTCCCACGGTAGCGCAGGCGGCTACGACTACAGCGGGGGGGAGGGAAAGAGGGGCCGGCCGGCGACAGAGCCAGACGAACGCGGCTACACGTGACAGGGGTCCAAAAATAATCCAGTACCCCAAAACAGAAACCGAAGCGCCCTGGACGACATTAACGGCCAGCTTGGCGACCGCCTTCCCCCGCCAGGGGCCCACAGGCGAGCCAACAGGCAGTGTCCATGTCCTGCCTCCACAGGGTCCCCAGTCGGCCGCTTCAGAGTCGGCCCACGCCCGGATTGATTGGCTCTCGTGGCCCCATCTGTTTCGCGCGGTACCGCTGTCGGACAGAGCCAAGCGCAGCGACGTGCAGCTTTGCGCCGGTGCTGGTGCTGGTGCTGGTGCTGGTGCGGCCGCGGGCTGCTAGGAAGATGCTGTCAAACTGCCAGGTCTTTTTTATGACAAGCTTCACGTTGGCGGGGTTCTTTGCTCGCCCCCATCTGCCATCTGCCAATCTGCCAACCGTTCCGCGAGGGTTCCTCTTGCCGTAATCGTACGAGTCCACACTACGTGCAAAAGAAACATGTCCCCGCCCGCCCAGGTCCTTCTCCGCGCTTCCGCGACGGTTTTGTTTATCTGTTTGCCTGTTTGCTTGTTTGCCTGTTTGGCCGCCCACATCTGCCAAGCGAGTGGGGACGCGGCCGCCAAAACGGGCCGGCGGCTGTCCCACTGATTGGATCTACCCCGAGCGCTTACACCGTACTCCGTTCAGCGAAACAAATTACGCCAACTCAAACTGCTCTTCCCAGCCTACTCGGAGTCCATATTTCCATCTGACGCTAGGCTATCAAAAAACGCCCTCCCAAGAACCAAGAAACCAAGAACCAAAATTCCACAAGGCTATTTACCCAGACACCACAAACGCCTTCTCTCTCTCTCTCTGTCTCCCGGCCTTTAATTGCTGAACCCCTCTTCCTGCCACTGTCCATGTGACGACCCTCCGGCGGCCGCGCCGCCGCCATCTGCAATGCCACCGCTGCCGCCACCGCTGCCTGCCACGGCACCACCAGCGCCACCAGCACCGCCAAGGCCACCACCGCCACCTCCTCCTGCTGCTGCTGCCGCCGCCATGGCGGCGCTGTGCCCAAAGTTGCTCGCGTGCTTCTCCACGTCGCTGCTGCTCAGCCAGTACAGCGACAGAAACACAACCAGGTGCAGCGCCACGCAGTAGGCCGCAAACAGGTTGCGGCTCGTCCGGCTGGCCAGCACCATGCGCGTCACCGAGTACACAATGCGCTCCGGGAACGACAGCCGTCGGTATGCCCGCGCCGACTCGCGGCCCCGGAACGCCTGGAACGGCGACAGGTTGCTCTCGTATGCCTGTCGGTACCGGTCCAGCCCGGCCGTCCCCGACGACCCGCCGCCGCCCAGACCGCCAATCGACACCATCGACCCGCCTGCACCCGTGGCCCCCGCCGCGTTTCCGTACGCCGACGACCCCGACGTCGCCGCCCCGCCGCCGCCGACCCGGTTGTAGCTCGACATGTACCGCGTCTTCTCGTACAGGTTCAGATTGTCCTTTTGCAGCGCCGCCGTCTCCTGCCGCAGCTGCGACACGGTCCGGTGCTCGTCCGCCAGCTCCTGCTCCAGCTGCGCAATCCGCTTCTTGAACCGGTCCCGCTGCGCCGTGATCATCGGCAGGATCCCCGATCCTCCGCCGACCGCCCCGTCCAGCCCGGACAGCCCGGACAGCTGGTGGCCGTGGTGCGAGTTGCCGCCGCTGCTGCCGCCCATGCGCGAGTCGAACCCGCTGATAATGGACGATGTCGGCGACGTCGACCGCCCCGGCAGCCCCCGCCGTCCGCCGCCGCCCGGCCCGCCCCGTGCGTACGTGCCCGCCACCGACGCCCCCGACGAGAACAGGTTGGTCGCCTCCGCCTCCACCGACGCCAGGTCGTTCTCCAGCTTCTCGTTCAGCCGCCGCAGCCGCTCCACGTCCGCGTTCCGCTGCGACACCTGCTCCTCCAGCGCCGTCAGCCGCGTCTGCAGGTCCTGGTGCGACACCCGCAGGATCGTCAGCTCGTCGCTCAGCTTCTTGTTGCGCGCCAGCAGCAGCTGCTCCAGCGTGTCGCCCTTGCTCCGGCCCTCCTCTGTCCCGCCCACGCCGCCGTCGCCGCCCAAGCTGCCGCTGCCGACCGCCTCGTCCTCGTCGCCCGTCGCAAACTCGATGCTCTTGAGCACCTCCAGCTCCTGCTTCACGTCCTCGTAGTCGCTCCACTTGTGCACCTTGGCCTTGAGCCCGTCCCGCTCGTCCCGTAGCAGCCCGATCTCGCGCTCCTGCGTGCGTAGCCGTCCGTCCAGCCCCCGCCTCACGCTCTCCCGCTCTACCCGGCTGGCCTCCAGCTTCCGCACCAGCGACGAGTTCTGCGACAGCACTTGCAGATAGTCCGCGTTGTCCTCCAGCCGTGCCGCCTCCGGCCGCGCCGACTTGGCCTGCACCAGATCCAGCACCAGCTGCTCGTTGCGTGCCTCCACCTCGGCCAGCCGCGTGCTCGTCCGCTCCAGGTCCGCGTGCACCATCTCCAGCTCCGCACTCGTCACGTACGCCCCGCGCTTGTTGTCGTCCCCGGCCTCCTCCGCGTGTCCCAGCCGCTGGTTGACCTCGTAGCTGGCCTTGATCTCCACCAGCAGCCGCTCCTGGTTCTCCACCTTGTCCTCCAGCGCCCTCTCCTTGGCCTCCCAGTTCTCCCGCTTTTCCTCCACCACCGCCGACCACGACTGCTCCACTTCCTTGACCCGGTTCTCGAGCGTGTCCTCCAGCTGCCGGCGCCCCGTCCGTTCCGTCTGCAGCTGCGCCTCCGTCTCCTCCAGCTGCGCCGTCAGCCCGGCCACCGACGTCTGCAGGTGCTCGTTCTCGGCCGTGACCCGCGGCAGCGTGTCCTCTGTGACCAGCATCGAGTCGACCGACGCCTCGAGCAGCGGATACGGGTCCGGCGCTTCCGACAGCGCGTCGTACGTTTTCGCCAGAGCCGAGTTGACCGACTTGTTGTGGTTCGTCAGAAGATCGATAAACGTCTGGTACGCTGCACACCGTCCGTTAGTCGGCCGTCCATCGCCGTCTCCCTCTCGGTCCCCAAGAGCGCTGCTCACCTTTCAACAGGCCCCTCATGTCTGACAGCTTCGCCCCATCGTCCAGCTTCCGCCACTCCTTGGTCTTTTGCGCCAGCTCCTTCCTCTGCATTGTCGAGTCGCGCTGGTACGCCACGATTTCCGAAGCCGTATTGTCTAGGTTCGACACGATCGCCGTGAGGTCGGCGTCTTCACAATGCCAGTCAGCATGCGCCCTCGCTCCAACCATCTCACACACCGCCTCTCCATCTCTCGCTCACTCACTTCTCCACGACAGGATGGCGCTCTGGAACTTGTTGCCCGTCTGGGCCCCCGTCCCGTCATCCTGCCCGTGCGCCGTTCCAGGCAGAGGAGGACTCGCCACGTCGCCCATTGCTCTGCTGCAGGCCGCGGCTGTGGCTGTTCGATAGCAAAATAGAAGAGGTGCGCCTTGGGTCCGGATGGCTGAGAGGTGCGCTGGGCCGTCGTGTTGGTCAGGAGCGCGGATGCAACAGACAGGTGGCCGTCTGCGGGAACGCGAGACAATGGGGAGAAAATACGTATTCCATTCTTCTCCGTATTCCAGGAGCTTACCCGGAGCCAAGCCAATATTAGTGGGCCACCCAAGCCACAAAAATGCCAGCTAACCGTACCAGAAGCCACAGCGCCAATTACAGGCGGGGAAAGAGCTGCTCCGTTCCTGCAGGCAGCCTCGTCAGCATTCCGTGTCCCTGCTTGTGGACACTCTCAACGTCCCGATTTTTGGCCAAATCACAGCTGGATCGGAGCCTTTGTGCCGCCGCCTCACCGCGCCTTTATTCTTTTGCTTTTTCGCTCTTCGGACTCCGGGCATCGGATCTCGGATCCGCCGCCGACCAGGCTCGACTGTCTGGCCGTCTGTCATGCGCGGATTCCCGCCACCTCTCAAGTGCGAAATGGGCCTGATTTGAGTCTGAGAGTCTTTGATCGCGATCCTACATCTCCATCTCGCCTTGCCGATCCTCCCGATCCTCCACCCCTGTGGCTTCCGCCGTCATGGCCGCTGACGGCCTCGAGCCGGGCCCGTTTGTGCTGCGCTCCTTGCTCGATAACATCCCCCTCTCTGCCGACGGCTCCGACGACAACATCCAAATCACCTGCCTCGAATATTACGGTAAGACACGCCCCGCTGGTGCTGCGTGCCCCTGGCCATGGTGCTGACCTTGTGGCCCCGGTAGATGGCAACCTGTACGTCGGCACGTCGGCCTCGGAGCTCCTCCACTTTGTGCAGATCCCACCCGACCCCAACGACGAGACCTCCACGAGCGCCTTCATTCTGGCCTCGAGGCTGAGCCCCCCCTTCTCGGAGTCGGCGACTGCCCCGGCCGGCCCGCGGCCAGGTGTGCAGCAGATCGTCCTTCTTCCACCCGTCGGCAAGGCCTGCGTGCGCTGCAACTGGACAGTGACCTTTTACTCGCTGCCCGAGCTGACGCCCATCTTTCGGGAGGTCAAGAACTGCAACTGGATCGGCGGCGTTGACCTGAGCGAGGAGTCCGCCACGAGCCACTCGCCGCGCGTCACCATCCTGCTCTCGCTCAACCGCCGCCTCCAGGTCGTCCGCATCGGCGACGAGGCCCGCGCCATCAAGAACATTGACTTGGCCGCCAGCATCCGCTCAACTCGCCACAATGCCATTGCCTGTGTGGCCGACACCAAGAGCTACACGCTCGTGCACGTCGAACAGCAGGCCAAAATACCACTGATGAACATCTCCTCCCTGGATCAGACCCCTCGGGCCGCCTCTCCTCTCGGCCTGACGCCAAATCTTTCCGGCGGCGACGGCGATGGCGGACTCTCACGGAGCTCATCGTCTGCGCAACCCCGTCGACCTGCCGGGGCCGCCGCTTCTCTCGCCTCGCACGGCCACAGTGCCAGCCTTGGCGGCGTGCCTAAGCTGCAGCTTCCCAAGGACACGGCCACCGATCCGATGGCCGCGGACGCCACAAAGTCCACAGCCACATCGGGCCGAAGCTCGGAAGACACAGGTCCCGAAGAAGCCAGCCGAGTGCGGCAGACGGTTCACCTGCCCCCAACGGCTCCGTTGCGGCCAACGGCTGGCCCACTGGTCCCTCTGATGGCCTCGCCCACACCAGAAGAGTTTCTCATCGTCACAGGCACCGGCCCTACCGATCCTGGCATCGGCATGTTTGTTAATCTCGACGGTGATCCGACACGCCCGACTCTCGAGTTTGATCGGTACCCGACCATGATCGTGGTGGACGGAGGCACTCCAGATCTTTCCTCACCCCGCCTTTCCATGGGCGCAGGCAGCATGAGCGAGGAAGAGGAGAACGGGTATGTCCTAGCGGCCATGTCCAGAGAATTCCCCGATGGCCTGCATTATGGCCTGGAGATTCAACGCTGGGACGTGAATAATGGCGAGTCCGAGCCGCCCAAAACTTGGCTTGAAACGCCAAACGGCGTGCTCACGTCGCCGGTGGGAATCCATTCTCTTACCAGCGGCCAGGACTCTCTGGTCCGCGAGGTCGCCGAGACGCTGTGCCAGAAGCGGGTGTCCCTTCCGGGCAGCGCAAAGGAAGACACCTCAAACGTGCCGAAAAAGGACACGGCACAGGCCCGAAGTGGCAGCAAGCCGGTGCCGGTGGAGGACGAGGAGGCGAGCCGCAACAAGTCCGAAGTGGCATTTGCAAGCCGGCTCGCCAAGACGAGCGGCCGCATTGCGGTATGGTCTGGCAACCAGATCTGGTGGGCGATGCGAAACCCACAGGTGCTGCAGCTCAAGGCAGCGCTGGCGGCCAACGGGCTGGGGTCCAAGAGTGCGCCCGAGACGGCCGAGGAGAGAGTGCAGCTGTTCACGGTGCTCGGGTCGTTCCGCGGGCGCGAGGCGAAGACAGAGGTGGAGTTTGTCACCTTTAGTTACATCCGGCAGCGAGCGGGCGGACAACTGTTCATGGGTCTCCTGCAATTTTCCGAGGCGGCGCCGTTCTCAGACGGGGAGCTCAAGGCGCTGGAGGAGGTTCTGCTGGACAGCGGTCTCGACCCGCGCATCATCGTTGCCATGATCCCGGGCCTGCGGACAGAGATCATCCAGAGCCGGCGGGGAATCTGGATCTTCGGAGGCGTCAAGGACATTGTGGAGCGGTACCTCGCCAGCGACGAGGCGGGCCGGGTGAGCGCAGACGTGGACACACTGAACGTGACGGTCCTGCACTTCCTGCGGCGGTTCCTGGTCGCATGGCGGCGAAAGAAGGGCTTCGGCAGCGTGGCCGACGAGGGCGACGTGTTCCGAAGTGTGGATGCTGCACTGCTGTCGGTTCTGCTGGCGCTCGACCGGGACACACCCCGGGGCATAGTGGTGGCGAAGACGGGATCGGTGCGGGCGGACCTCAACGACCTCGTCGACAAGGGCGTCGACTGCTTTGGGCGGGCGGTCGAGCTGCTGGAAGCGAAGCACCGGCTCTTTGTGCTGAGCCGACTGTACCAGAGCCGCAAGCAGGCGGCAGACGTGCTGGCGACGTGGCGACGGATTGCCGAGGGCGAGCGGGACGACGGGGGTGAGCTGCAGGACGGCGAACAGCGGATCCGCGAGTACCTGGCCAAGATCAGCAACCAGGCGCTGGTGCAGGAGTACGGGCTGTGGCTGGCGAACCGGAGTCCGCGACTGGGCGTGCAGGTGTTTGCCGACGACAAGGCGCGGGCGCCGCGGTTCGAGCCGACGCAGGTGGTGGCGCTGCTGCGCGAGAAGGCGCCGAAGGCGGTTAAGTACTACCTCGAGTACCTGGTGTTTGCCAAGGGCCACGCGACGTACGTGGACGAGCTGATTGCACACTACCTCGACGTGGTGACGGGCGAGCTGCGGACGTCGGCGGAATCACGCAGCACTATGCAGGCCGTGTATGAGGCATACCGAGCGCTGCAGCCGCCAAAGCCCAACTTCCACCAGTTCCTGACGGACAACTCGCTGGCGGACGACGAGGTGGCCCAGAGCCGGCTGCGGCTGCTGGAGCTGCTGGGGGGTCCGTATCCGTTTGATGTGGGCGCGATCCGGCAGCGGTTGAGCGAGGCGCTGCCGGGGGCGGCGGACCGGCTGCTGGTGCCCGAGACTATCATTCTGGACGGACGCGAGCACCGGCACGAGGACGCGTTGCGGCTGCTGGTGCAGGGACTGGGCGACTACGACACGGCAGTGTCGTACTGTCTGCGCGGAGGGTCGAGCCTGTATGCGTCGGTGCGGCCGGTGGCTGGCGGGGACGACGACCGCGACATGCCGAGGCTGCCCAAGACGCCAAAGCGTCGCGAGAGCCTGCCGCCGACGCGCGAGGAGCGGGCGCGGCTGTTCCGGGCCCTGCTGGTTGAGTTTATGGCGCTCGAGGACGTGGGCGACCGGGTGGCGCAGACGGGCGCGCTGCTGGGGCGGTTTGCCGGCTTCTTTGACGTGCTGGACGTGCTGCAGCTGCTGCCCGACGCATGGGCCGTCGACGTGGCCGCCGGCTTTCTCGTCCACGCCCTCCGCGAACTGGTGCGGGATCGCGACGAAAGCAGCGTGGCCAGGGCCTTGAGCGGCGCCGAGAATTTGAGGGTGCACAACGAGCTGATCGCGGGCATGGACGCCAAGGGCGGCCAGCTGGAGGGGCCGGCCGAGGGGGGGCCGGCCGAGGCGGCAGAGTCACAGGGGTAGACATGGGCAAAGTGTGGCAAGGGGTCAAGAGAGGAGGGCCAAGTTCGGGCGAGCAAGACGACGGGAAGGAACCGTATATCATGTTCAGATTACTAATAGCTAGACTACACGAAAGAAGAAGGAGCCTTCCGCATTGTAACCAAACCGCCAGCGCCCAACTCCAGTAGCCAATCAGAAAGGATGACAGTAAAAGAAATCCAGCCGAGAAAAAAAACAGGCAAACCGATCAGAAACAGTCACACACGCACCGCCCGGCTCAGGCACCGGTGTGGCCAGTCGGCACCGGCTTGGCCGGGTCGCGGAGGCCGGCACGGCGGAACGGATGGGCCTCGGTGTTAAAGACCCATTCGTCGAGGCTGGCCACGTCCCAGTCGGCAAAGACAAGGTAAAAGTACTTTAGCGTCTCGCCCATCCAGAAGCTCTCCATCTTGTCCATGACCGGCGGCTGCGACTGGGTCACGTCGAGGATGCCGGCCGCAGCAACCGCACCGCCCGGCGACGGACGGTCTCCGTCGACGGACTCGGCATCGGCATCAGCCGCAGCCGCAGCGTCCGCAGCAGCATTCGCGGCCGAGGTGGTGTAGTGGGAAACGCGCTGGAACATGTTCCAGGCCTTTTCCTGCCAGGTCGGGTCGCCCGTCAGGCGCCACATGACAAAGACCGACTCAATCGCCTCAGGGCGCAGCATGTACTTGGGGTCGTCAATGTCGACATAGCCGGGGGCCAGACGGCCGTCGGTCATGAGATGATCGATGCCCGAGGACTCGGTGTTGCCCCTGGAGAGTTAGAACGAGAAGGGAGAAACAGGGGGAACAGATAGGAAAAGGAACAAAAAAACAAAAAACATACAACAGCTGCCAGTGCTTCTCGAGGGCACTGCGCCACTTGTCCGGGCTATAGGCACAGCGCAGGCCGGTCGGCTTCTCGAGCGCGGAGCCGCAGGTGGCGTAGTAGAACTTTTCCGGGCCAATGCCGGTGGCGGTGACGTTGTAGGACCACACGCAGGCGTTGGTCAGCTGTGTGGCGAGGTCGACGTCCTCCTCACGGCCAAAGGCGCGCGCGGCCAGGCCGACCATGCCGCCGACGAAGCAGGTGAGGTGCTCGGTGCGCGGCGAGCTGACGACGGAGCGGCCGGTCTGCGGGTCGTCCTCGACGCGGGCCTCGCCCGAGAAGACGAGCGGCAGGTTCCACTCGTTGATGACGCGGCGGAACAGGTGCTTCTTGGCCACGGGCAGGAAGCGATTGTACATGTGGCGCGGCTGGTCGAGCGCGCCGCCGAGGAGCAGCCACTGCTTGGGCAGGTACTCGTACAGCGAGTCCGACTTGCCGCCCAGCGAAAAGGAGGCGTCGCCGTCAAACGCCGGCACGGCCGCGTCCACCATGACCGGCCACATGCCCGGCAGCCGCGTGCGGTGCTGGTGGGCGTCCAGCAAGTCCGAGATGCGGGCCGTCGCGTCGTAAAACCGCTCGTCGCCCGTGAGCTGCGTCAGCTTGGTGAACTCGAGCGACAGCGTCCCCAGCTCGGCCGCCGGCATCGCCCGCGCCGCCTCCGTCTGCATCGCGCCGCGCGCGTACGCCCGCCAGTTCCACTTGGCCAGCGGCATCCGGTTCGGCGTGTCGAACGCGCCCAGCAGAATCTCGCCCACCTCGGTCGCCTTGCGCAGCAGCACCGTGTGCCGCTTGCCGCTGACCTCGTATGCCCCCAGGAAGCCGCCCAGGTAGCGGATCGTCACCTCAAAGAGGTTGATCACGTCCGCCTCCGTCCGGCTAAAGTCAATGTCCTCGCACGCCCGCACCGCCATGCGGAACTCGTCGTGCAGACCCATGATCCAGAGCGTGTCCAGCGCGTCCACCAGCGTCGCCCCCCAGCCGCCCAGCTTGTTGTAGTCCTGCAGCGGCACCCCCGCCACCGGCATCACCTCGTCCGCCAGCCACGCGTGCTCCTTGTAGCCGCGCCAGCTGTGCTCAAAGGCCGCCCGCACCGCCGCCAGTCGGGTCTGCCGCACCTGCAACGCCTCCTCGCTCTCCACCGGCGCCGGCACCTTTTGGATCGCCGGCACTGCCCCCTCGTGCACGTCCTTGGGAATCAGCTTCAGCGACGTCACCGGGTACCGGTCCGGCAGCTTCGCCAGCCGCATGCCCGCCCGCTCAGCCGCATCGTCCAGCAGCGGCGGCGGCGGCACCTTGGACGCCGGCATGTTCACCGACGACGGCAGAGGACGGTACCGCTCGATCAGGTCCGAGTCGCTTCGAATCAAAAGCCAGCCGCTGCACAAAAACAGCGCCGCAATCATCACCATCGAGCGCCAGCGGCGCGGTGGGCTCATCATCGCTGCGGTTGGTGGCCGGCCCGTCGTGTCGAGACTGGTGTGAATTGGGTCAGGTTCGGAAAAGGAGCCAAAAGGAGCCAAAAATGTGTCAAAGGTGCCTGAAGGTGCCTGAAGGTGCCTGAAGGAGCCAAGAGGACCCTAAGAGGAACCAGAAGGAGCCGCCGGGTGCCAAAAGTCGCGGAAGGAGCAGTAGGAGAACCGGCCGAGTCAAATACACAAGTCGACTCGTTCAGGTGAAATTCGGTAACGGCGAAAAAAAAAAGAGGCCGATCGCTGTCTCAGACGCTGATTCAGTCTTCAATCCGAAATCAGCTGGGACGCACTCCCCACGTCATGGCATGCCAAATCCGGGCTTCTCGAAACGACGTCTTTCGCAAGGACGGAATGAAATGTTCATAGGAGAAGCCGAGGCGAGACCTCGTACCTGCCTAAAGCTCGCCAAGGGCGCTAAACCGTAGGAGCTTCCTTCCAATTTGCGCTTCACAGATTACGTGTAAACATCCGCTCCCCAGCACGTGAAGAGCTGACAACCAACACCGCGCGGCCTGTTGGTATCCAGTTGTCAGCTCGAAAAAAAACATGGCGCACTGTGTCCCGCTCTGCCCAGGGGAGCACAGTACAGCACGGTCATTGGCCCGTAGACTGGAAAGCGGACTCGTCTCCTTATCGTCCATACGATATTCCCCACATAACCCTTGCAATATATCTAACTCTAACCGAATATATCTGTCGAACTCCAACTCCTACTTCACAGTGCCACGCCACTGCGGTTCTCGTACAGTCCGTTGCTAGCAGCCGTACGAATACGGGTTTTTCTTGTTTCACCTGCTGCGAGTACAGTAATCCCCAACGGCCAGTAACATGCACGCATTCTTTGTTGTGCCCAAAAAACTGTTGGAACCGCACGTGATTGTCCCTTCCGGCTAGTTAGCGTGTGGGGTCCAACAAGTATATTCCGGGCGAAACCCCTCACTTCTGTCCAAATGCATCGCACCACGATATCACGGCCACCCTGGCTGGGTCGGCATGGTGCCACCGAGACAAGCTTTACCAAATAGCGGCAGACGCCCGCCACGGCGGGAGGACCGCCCGGCTCGAGTGCATGGCCCAACTGGCTCGTAAGGCTGGAAAAGGTGGCCAAAGAGCGGCCTCGGGGGGGAATATTGGGGACAACCCGCAACGCTAAATAGCACTGCCACACTCTCCTGCATTCGTTCCTGATCTCTGGATACAGGCACTGCATAAAAATACGACTGCCCGGCGATGTGGGCCGTGGCCTCGTATGGATAGCACAAAATAAACCTAGGCAACACACAAAGTTGGAACGTAGACACGGTAGAGGCAAATCTGGCACGATGGGGAAGCCATTGTCATAGCAATGCGACATCAAGAAGACACGAATGAAAAAAAGTAGACAAAAAATCGTCAGCGGAACGCGCTCGCCGCGGATTCCTGCTGTGCCATGCCATACATAGCCGTCATTCAGCATCTGCCGTCTCGCATTGTCCGCCACTTCTGCCTCGCTTATTTCTGCATCATGAGCTGGACGAACTCGTTGTCTGTCGGACCGGGTTGTTAGTAGTCTGCCGCCACGGGTGCCCCATCCATGGTCACTTACAGTCGATCCGGCCGTCGCCGTCCTGATCGGCCTCGCGGATCATCTCGTCCACCTCCTCGTCCGTCAGCTTCTCGCCAATCGACGTCATGACGTGGCGCAGCTCGGCCGCCGAGATGAAGCCGTTGTTATCACGGTCAAAGACCTTGAACGCCTCGCGAATCTCCTCCTCCGAGTCCGTGTCCTTCATCTTACGGGCCATCATCGTGAGGAACTCTGCCAGTCATTAGCGTGCGCCCGTGCCCAACACCAGCAGCATGCATACCCGGGAAGTCAATCGTGCCGTTGTTGTCGGCGTCCACCTCGTTGATCATGTCCTGCAGCTCCGACTCCGACGGGTTCTGGCCGAGCGAGCGCATGACGGTGCCGAGCTCCTTGGTGGTGATCTGGCCTGCACAGTGGGATGTAAGCATGGTACGGAGGACAAGAGGCCATGATTGGCCAAGAGAGCGCGGCAGACGTACCATCGCCATCCTTATCCTGTTCATCCGGCAAGCCATCGGTTAGTAGGGCCGTGCGCCAAGGAGGGGGGAAGGGGGGGAAAGCCCCAGAGGAGATGAAGCGGGACATTGATGTCGGCACAAACGTACGAACAGAGAGAAGGCCTCCTTGAACTCGGAGACCTGCTCCTCGGTGAGTGAATCCGCCTGATGAAGTGCGTTAGTGCAGATCTGCGCGGGATAGGAGACAAACAGAGACATGAAAAAAAATGAAAAAAAAAGGGCAGAGTTGGGCAGTGAGACAAACCATGGTTGTGCGTGTGTGGGAAACAAAAGAGTCTGTACGTAGAAGCAGACGCGGGCAGGATGGCGAAAGTGCTCACGGGGGGACGAGCAAAAGTAGGAGACAATGTTGGAGACGGGTGTAGGAAGAAAAGCGCAACGCCTCAGCCGACAATTGTTGTTGCCTCGCGTAGTGGGTTATTATACTATGGATACCTGCGGACAAGGAGGGGGAGGGACGAGCAAGAGCTTCGTAGGGCGGGGCAGCGTTTTCAAAGCGGCGCACAGGGGCTTCCACCGGCGGCCGTCAAACTTGGCTGGTTATGCACGTTGGCGTGCCAGGCGGGATTCTGGCAAGTCTGCCTTGCGCTTGCGCAATCCGCTTAGTCATCTGACGCACGAGCCTCATGCACATACGCGCGTATTCGTATAGGCGGCCTGCGCGTCTGGGTGGTACAGCGGGTCCTGCAGAGGGAGTTAGCTGTCATTGCGCCTGCGTCAGCGACTCGGCCACCCGATTACGATATCCCAACCCGTTTCCATCGTCCACGACATCCACGGCCACCCGCTCCCTCGCCCCCGGTCCACCGTTTTGTTCACGAAACAGACATCGACCTCGGCTGCAACGCGACGATTGGACATTGCGCCGTGCATCGATCCCCGCTCCTCCGTCTCTTTCCAGGCGCAAATCGAGCAAAGCGATTCGTTGCGTTTCGCCGGCAGAACCGAAATCCGCAGAGCTATCGGAGCTCTCTTTGGCTGAGCCCCGTCGTTGTTCCCCCCCCCTCCCCCTCGGCCGCACACGGCCGGCCGCCGGAGGGTTCTCTCTGTGACCGTGGCGTGGCGTCCGCCATGTGGCGCGACCGCACCAACCTGTGAGTGGGCAGAAAGCGGAGGAGAGAGAGGATGAGACGTTTCCCTTTTTTTTTTTTTAGTATATATATTTTCCGATCTGGGGGGATGAAAGTCATCTGACCGGCGACCCGCCTCGTTACAGCTACATTTCCTACCGCCAGTCCAACGCACACCACCCCAAGAAGCGGACACGGCACTATGGCGGGCTCACGGGCGACTCTGTGGCGGCGTCGACGAGCGGGTTTGACGAAGACCGGCGCGGACTCCTGTCGACGCCGGACCCCTTTTACGACCAGGCGGACGAGGCGGGGCCGGGCGGCGGCGACGCGGTGATTGAGATGGACCTGCTGCCGCCGCGGTGGGCGGACATCTCGGACGAGGTGACGGAGATTCTGGGCGACGTGGCGCGGCAGGGCCAGCAGCTGGACCGGCTGCACCAGAAGCACGTGCTGCCGGGGTTCAACGAGGACGAGGCGGCCAAGCGGGCCGAGGAGAGCGAGATTGAGCGGCTGACGCAGACGGTCACGCGCGGCCTGCACGACTGTCACCGCTGCGTGCAGCGCATCGACCAGATGGTGCGCGACTCCAAGGAGCTGGGCAGCCTGTCGCGGGCCGACGAGACCATGGCCCGCAACGTGCAGATTGCGCTGGCCACGCGCATCCAGGAGGCCAGCGCGACCTTTCGCAAGAAGCAGAGCACCTATCTGAGGAGTGAGTTTTTTTTTTTTCTTTCTTTCTTTCTTTCTTTCTTTCTTTCTTTCCTCTCTTTTTTTCTACTTTTTTCCAGTCCTTCAGCCTTCAGCCTTCGGCCTTTAGCCTTCAGCCTCCAGCCCTCAGACCGCTGACCTCTCGCTCCAGAACTCAAGGGCGTCTCCGGCCCGCTGACCCCCCTGCCCGGCACCATCGGCGGCACGACATCCAACTACGCCACCGACCCGTCGCTGCTCGAGTCGGACGCCGACCGGTCTTTTTCGCAGCTCGCGCTGCAAGAGGCCTCCTCGTCGCAGCTGCAGCAGCAGACGCGACGGCAGCTGCAGGCCGACGATGCCGTGATTGCGCGCCGCGAGCGCGAGATCGAGGACATTGCCCAGGGCATCATTGACCTGGCCGACCTCTTCCGCGACCTGCAGACCATGGTCATTGACCAGGGCACCATGCTCGACCGCATCGACTACAACGTCGAGCGCATGAACACGGACGTCAAGGGCGCCGAGCGCGAGCTCGTCGTCGCCTCTGGCTACCAGCGCCGGACCACCAAGCGCAAGATCATGCTGCTGCTGCTGCTGCTCGTCGTCGGCCTCTTTATCCTGCTCATGATCAAGCCAAAGCGCCATCACGGCGGCGGCGGCGGCGGCGGAGGCGGCACGGCTGTTCCTCCGCCCGTGGCGCCCGAGGAGCCCGGCCAGCCGCCGGCCTCTCTACTGTTGTTATTATTATAGCCGGCGTGTCTTTTTTTGTCTGATGTCTGATTGCTCTCGTTCTTTTTGTCCTGCACGCCTTGCTGCCGGTTGTACACTATTTCTTCTCATGCCGGTGTATAGATTCTCACAATACGAACGGGCGTTTTGTCTATGGTCTGTCTATGTATGTCGTCGTAGCTAAGCTTTCCTGCTTGCCGGTTTTCCTAATTTCCGTCATGTCCTTTTACCATCATGTCATTTCCCTCACGTCTCTGTCTCCTGCTGGCTCACCGCGTTGATAAACGTCTCGCGTGCCATTTTCTTCTTGGCGCCTCGTCGCGTCAGCTGGTTTGAAAAGGATGTGGCCAGCGGCTGCACCGCTTGAAGGGCGGCTTCGAGGACCGACAAGGCCGGCAGCAGAGCCTCGGTGTCCGTCGTGGTGGCCCAGGCCTCCTCGCACAGTTCCCGCACCTCGCCCAGGGTCAGCTGGTTCGCCGCCCGCGCCGGCTGCCAGTACCGCGTGGCCATGGAGGGCGGCCCAAACAGCGCGGCAATGCACACCAATGTTTCCGCGCGGACGACGGCCGTCGGCACGGCGATGCCGCGGTCCCGCAGCAGGGCCAGCAGCCGGATGCCGCCGGCGGCCGCAAAGTCGCCGGGTGGGCCTGGCGACGGAAGACTCCTCGCACGCTTCGGCCGTCGTCGGGGGGCGCGCACGTTTTGGCCCTGGCGGTAGGCCAGCTTGCGGTGGAAGTACCAGCGCACGACGCCCTCGGCCAGGCTGCGGTTGAAGACGAGGCTGAGCGGGTGCAGCGGGTGGTCGAGTGGCAGGTCGCGCGGCAGCAGCCGGTAGCCGACGTCGGTGGTGGCGCACTGGGGCTCGCCGCGGAGGGCGCTGGGGACGTCGTCGACGTGGACCTTGAAGGCGGCCCTCGTCTGGGCAGGCCGGCCCGACGCCAGGGGCGCCGCCTGGATGGCGACGTAGCGGTCGGCAATGTCCAGCGCGACGCCCTCGAGATCGGCCAGCCGGCCCTGGCGGCCCAGCTGGAAGAGAATGTTCTGCCAGGCCTCGGTGGCGACGGGCAGCTCCAGGGCGGCCAGGCGGCGACAGAGGGCGGCCCAAAAGTCCAGGTCCGGGACGGCGAGGGGGTCAAAGGGACGCGGGATCTCGGCCAGGACCAGGGTCGAAATGGCCTCGCACGTCGACGGCAGCAGCTCGACCGGCTTGGCGGCAAACTCGTCCATCAGCTTGAGCACCGTCTGCTTCCGGCCCTGCTCCAGACACGTGAGCAGCAGCCGGTTCGCCGTGGCCGCCAGCGCGTCCTCGGACACGGCCAGCCGCACGGCCATGAGCAGCCGCGGCGTCTTCCAGTCGCCCGTAAACGTGGCCGATCCCAGCACGTAGCGCTGCAGCACCACGTCGTCAAACACGTCCGGGTGCAGCGTCGAGTGCAGCAGCTCGTCCAGCGTCGCCGCGTCGCCCCTCTTGGCCAGGTGGCGGATCGCCCGCACGTAGTTGGACCGCCCGACGCCAATCTGCAGCTCGTCCAGCTGCTGCAGCCGCCGGGCCACGCCCTCGGGGCCGCGCTCGCGCAGCGCCAGCGACTGCACCGACAGCGGCCCAATCTCGCCAATGCCCAGCCCGTACACCAGGTGGATGGCCGTGTCCAGCGACACCCAGTGCGTGGCGAACCACTTGGCCCCAATCTTGTCGCTAAACGGCTTCTCGTGGATGCCAAACGTCTCGCCGTGGATGCGGTTCATGAGGTGGAACAGATTGCCCGGCAGCCCCGCCGTCTTGTCCGGCGGCGGCGGCGGCGTCGACGGCGACGACAGGGCCTCCGTCGGCGGCGGCGCCGGCTGGGAGTGCAGGACGATGCGCTCGTGTCCATGCAGCTCCGTCTCGGGGTAGTAGCCGGCGAGGTACTGCAGAAACGGCCGTGACGCGCCCGTCGACAGCGGCAGATCATCGTGTCGAATCAGCGTCTCCCGCCACGTCTGGGCCAGCGCCGAGTGGCCCGCGGACCACAGAAGCGGCACCACCGTGTCGTACAGCTGTCGGTGGTGGCTGGTGGCGTAGATGGAGCGCAGCGTGTCCTGCAGCTCGGGCTCCGGATCCGCGATCATGGCCTTGAACATGTCGAAAAACTCCCGCTTGCCCACCCCAAAGTGAGCGCTCAGCCGCAGGTGCCACCGCAACGCCCAGTCGTACTGCCCGCTGTCCAGACAGTGGCCCACCACCGTGCGGTAGTAGTTGGGCCAGTGGGTGCCGTGCTCGTCGTGCATCCACTCCGCATAGGCCCACGTGCTCTCCAGAAACGGCTCGTCCTCCAGGGCCGACTCCAGCACCGCCTGCCAAAACGACCGCGCCACCAGGCCCTCGGTCTGGAAGAGCTGTCGCCGTTCAAAGATCTCCCTCCACACCACCAGCGTGCCCTGGCCGTGGCCGCGTCGCTGGGCAAAGTTGAAAATGGCACTCCAGAGGCCCAAGTCCGTGGCGTGCTCGGCGAGGTCGACCGACCGTGTCGTGTGGCGCGCCGAAAATTCAGGCTGCCCCAGCCCGGCCTCGAACATGAGCCGGTCGTAGTCCAACAGCAGGTCCCGCCATTTTCCGTAGTGTTGGGCCCCGAGCCATGCCGAACCCGTCAGTGGGAGCCCCAGCCTCGACGGTGGGCCGGGCACCTCTCGGGCCAGCGGCCTCGGCAGAAAATGGCCGCGGCGCTTCAGGTGGTCAAGGCCCGTCGACAGCCGCGTTGTGTGTGTGAGAGAAGACGGTGCTCGGTATGTCGCCTCGGGTTGCCTGGTTGCCGGTTCGTCAGAGAGTTTCTGCGGTTGAAACGGCGCGGATGCCGCGGCTGTGGCTGTCCCTCTGCGGTGTCTCCAGGGTCGTCCATCGCTCTCGAAGAACAGTGCCCGTGTCGCCGTCGTCGCTCCGCGTCTCAAAGTTGCAAACGTCGATGCCAAGGAAGAAGAGCGCTCTGCGAGCCTCGGCCGCAAAGGCCCCAATGGCATGTCTATGGCCCTGGAGGCGGCGCCGGCTGACCAAAACGGCGGAAACGAGCTACCATGCCACTGCGCGGCACGGAGCTTGCCATTGGAGAACGCCGCGCATTCTTTTGTGCCTGGTCTGCTCTGGTTCAAGGCCGTCCTGATTGAGACTACATTTTTCGATAACGCTTTCTTACCCTGTCGTAGCTGCGGGACCGTCGACAGGCTCCATAAATCCGCCTTAGTCATCGGCCACTTTTGGGCCAATCGGAACGGCCCATTTCCAACGTATTTCCCTCGGGTGTGTCGCCCTCAATCAAAAGCTTTCTCGCTCCATCGTACCACCCTCTGACGCAACTCGATCGCCGACGACAACATCGACACCCTCACAATCTGCTCGCGCATCGCCAACCGTCACAATGGGGTGAGTCCCCGTCCAATCCAGTTCTTCCGCCCGGCGTCCAACGGCTCTCTGGCCCACGGCCGCCGCTCGATGGAATCGCTGCCCCTCAGCGACAAATCGACCGATTCGCGGAATTGGCAAGGCCACACGTTGCTAACGCTGCTCTGCGTCTCCTCACAGTTTCATCGACGCCCCCAACAAGGTCCCCTACTTCCAGCGCACATACCAGGCTGCGTTCCGCGGACACACGCGCATCTGGAAGATTGTACGTGTCTAGGTCCAGCCCAATCGCCCCGTCGAAGCGCTTTCAGGGCCATTGTGAATGATTGCAGACGGCTAACATTCCGTCACTACAGAACCCGCGCAGCCGCTACCTCCTCACGCCGTACCTGGTCCTCCTTTTCGGCTCCGCTGCTGGTTCGTACTTTCAAGCACCCCATACCGCCTTTTCTGCATGCTAACTGGAGTGATAGCCGGCACGTACGGCATGGGCCGCAAGGTTCTGGGCTACAACACCTTTTACTGAACAGGTTGTCGGGGAATGAGATGCTAGGCAGAGCGCGTGACGCCACGCTAGGATAGTGGCTCGCCAATAGAACTGTACATGTGGTGAAGATTGCACTTCCGCAGGGTCGTCTCGTACTTGAGACTCGCCATGTCCTTGTATCTCTGATTGTGAAAGCTACGCTCCCATGTAATCATGGGACGGCATGTGTCACCGCAGCTGGCCCGAGTAGGCAGATGATTCATGTCGGATGCGGCGAGGTGTACAAGCCCATGTTCAGATGTGAATGAGAGAGTGAGTCGCCAGAATATCAAGTTGTGTGTCTTGGATTTTGTGCTTCTTAGTTCCTCTTGGAGTATATGCCAGGAATCCCCAAAGTCGTTTTCCCATCCACATGCCATGAGATCATACGTAGAATGAAAAGAAAAAGGGCAGACGAAAGATAGTAACACAAGCTAAAGAACCAGGGGTAGAAGAGGAAAATCGAGCAGTAACCTTTTGCCTGTTGTCCAGAAAATCTCGAGCGTCGCTCCTAACTTGGCATCAAATAGTAAACAGCACGGCCTCCTGATGAGCATGGCACAAGTATCCTCCGCCTCGAGCCAGCCTCGTAGCCCGTAGAACCGTGCTTGCAGCCCCGAACAGCTGGTTCCAAAGTGAGAAGAAACGCGCCCAAGAAGAGGATCGGGGTACACAACGCCAGAGCCGACACCGACATTCAACATGGCCGATAAATCCAAACGGGAAGAGAGAGTGGAGCGATTTCGGTGTGTTCATCCGAGGGAGCGTCCCGGCGGCGGCGACAAGTCAAAGCCAAAGCCCAAGCCCAGACACAACCCAGCAGACATCGGAGAAGGGGAGAATTAAGATGGCTATTTTCTAGCGTTTTCTATTTCCGCGTTCTTCCTCTCTCCTCTTTTCGCTCGCTCAGAAGGGAATGTTGTTGGGTGGTGTCTGGACAGGGCTGCCATCCGGGTTGAGCTCCATCTCGTCACCGCCCGTCTCGATCGAGATGCCCAGGCCGAGCTTGGCTTGTTGCTGCATGTTGTTAGCGGGGGGGGACAGGAGGGAAAAAAAGGAAAAAAAGGAAAAAGAAAAAAAGAAAAAGTCCTACCGTGGCGTGGTCCACGTCCGCAGCAAACGTCATCATCACCGGGGCCGCCACCCGCTTCTCGAGCAGGACGCCCAGCTTTCCCTTGGAGTCGACCTGCGCGCGGAAGGTCGACGTGCGGAAGTCGTACTTGGCACCAAAGGCCGTGACGCCCTCCTTTTGCAGGCCGCCGCCCATCATGCCGGCCGCCGCGCTGGGCACGATCTGAAGCGTCATGTCCACGCCGGCCTGCACGTTGTCGGCCAGGCGGCGCCAAAACGTCGCGTTGACGGCGCCCTGCGTCTGCAGCTGTGCCGTCGCCACCCAGTCGCCCGACGCGTAGCGGCCGCAGTACGAGAGGGCCGCGTCCGGCGGCTGCGACAGGCCCGCGCGCTGCCACACGGCCTCCAGGCCGACCGCCAGCTTGGGCGTCACCGACTGCAGGTAGTTGCCAATGAAGATGCCCGTCAGGCCGCCGTCGAGGTAGGATGGGTTCATGCACTTGACCGATGCCGTAAAGTCCTTGCCCGTGTATTCGTGCTCGATTTGCGCCATGCTCTGGCCGTCGCCCGGCGCCAGCTGCACCGACGACTTGCTCACCAGCCCGCTGCTCCAGCGGTAGTTGAAGCGGGCCGCCAGCTGGCCTTCATTGTCGACGTGTCCTTGGCAAAAGACCTGCAAGGAACGCGATCGGTCAGCATCCCGTCTCTCCTCTCCGTGTCTTTTCCCCATCCATCACTCACCTGGTTGGTGCCGTAGAGCGCCGCAAACGTGTACGGTTGTAACCGCTCGCCCAGGGCAAACTGGTGGGACACCTGGAACAACGGGGACACGCTGAACGGCTTGGTCAGGTCGGCCTTGATGCCGGTGAACATGTGGTTGCTGAGCAGCACTTCGCGCTGCACCTCCTTCGCAATGGCCTCCACCGTGCCCGGGTTGCTGAGACCCAATCGGTCACGCCGGTCTGAGAATGCCTTCCATGCCTCTGTGATGGACGCGGCCACAGGATTGGCCTGCAGGAACGCCCACGGGTCTGTGGACGCCATTTTTTGTGCTTGGATTATCCCCCCGCGCTTCCGTTTCTATTCCAGGTGCGATGGGCGGTGAGGACCGTTGAAACAGATCCTATGACAGAGGCGCGGCCCTTTCGTCTCGTCAGTCGTCGTGTTCGCAGTCGGAGGTGCGATGCAGGTTGTGTGGGTATAATCAGTCTCGCTTGTATTTTGGGCTTGTCGCTGGCGGAGAGAAAAATTTTAGAGATAAATCAGAATTAAAAAAAAAATACAGCCTACGTAAATCCGCCCAGTCCTACGAAAATCCCCAGTTTACGAATACTATACTACAGAATAGTGGTAGAAAGGCCTTGCATGCCATCGGCCTACAAAAAGCGCATCCGAAATCGAGATCAAAATTCTTCCATACTCGTCGTTCTCGTCGGCGCAGCGCTCGCTGTCGATAAAGCAACGGGTAATGCTCGGTGCGGCGGTCCCCACAACGAGGGGGAACGGCGCAAGAATCAACAGGGCAGAGCACGTGCCATGATGCATTCACGTGACACTTCGCCCGAGGCGCATACGGTAGCCATGGTCCTCCAACACTGGGAGCCCGAATGAGTGGAGGAGAACTCGAAAATACCCGTCCGAGGCTGCTGTTGTTATAGCCGTGGATGGAACTGAACCAGCCGGTCAACCCACGGGTACTCCAATGTTGGCCCCTTTGGCGTCACATGCTCTGATGTCAAGTTAGTCGTGTAAACTTTCATAGGGTCACGGCGTTTAACCGGTTTTTGGTTCATTAAGCCGCTCAAAAGCCACCGGCAGCTCCTGATCTGGTGGTTTCTGAGGGGTAATAGCTTCCAGGGTTGCCGAAAAGGAGCTTATCCTCACGGTCCTGCCCTTTTTGCGCTATTTTCTTCCTGCTCTTTCTTCGCGCGTGCATACGCTCTCTTACTCTTTCCTGTGTCTCCCATTCTTGGTTGGTTGGTGCCTGCCGCCTTAGTCGCATCTTTTTGCTCGGCTTCCACACTGGTCAGCAATTCGCCGAAAACACCCTATCCGGAGCCGAAGACGTTCAACAAGAAAGCTATCTAGCCAGCTGCCTCAACGTCGTTTTCCGCTCTTTCGACATCCACATTCGATACACGTGCGACAGGTCCTAGCGACATCACCACAAGCATCATCGGCTGTACGCTCCTGTTCTAGCCTTGCCGCTGTACGAGTACGAGTACTAATATGACAGAGCCGAGTAGAGCCGCCCCACTTGATCAGGATCCCCTCAATTCGGGCGACATCGTTTACCATCCCGTTGTCGAGCCCGTCCCCTACAACTTTGCGCTTCCTACCTATCATTTCCCGATCATGGACACTCTTCTGTGAGTATCCTTGGATTGCGATCTCCTTTCCTGATGCCCATCTCGCGGCGGCACCGCGAGAATGCGCCTGTCTTTGGAAATGCCAAAATCGGCTTCGAGCTCATCACGGCTGCTAACCATATTCCCATGCCACCAGCACGGCTGAGATTGCGGCCAACGCCCCGCGGTACCGCCGCAAGAGCTCTACCTTTATCGACGGCATCCACGATGTCTCGACCGATCCTGGCCATATGGCCCCAGCCCAGCTGTATAGCACCATGTCTGGTCGACTCTTTCACTCTGGGCGCATTGCAATCGTCATGGTCGGGCTGCCAGCTCGTGGCAAGACGTGAGGAGACCGCCAATACCGATAATCCTGCTGCCAAACGCAGGCTAACATTCCCAATAGGCACATCTGTGTTTCGCTGTCCCGATACTTGCAATGGTATGTTCCCCGTTTGTGATTATTCGACTGTATGCTCAATGGTTGCTTAGGCTGGGCGTGAAGACTCGCATCTTCCACCTGGGCGATTACCGTCGCGCGACGGTACCAGGTGGCACCGTGCCGGATGACTACTTCTTCCCGAACGCGACACCAGCTTCCATAATGCTGCGCCAGAAGATCCTGAAGAGATGTCGGGAAGATATCTACTCTTGGCTCAACCACGAAAACGGTCAGGTTGCCATCTACGATGCCGTGAACCCCACGGCAGCCGGCCGGCGGGCGCTGGCCAAGGAGTTTGCCAAGCATGACGTCCAGACCCTCTTCTTGGAGTGCTATGTCGACGACCAGCGCATCTTGCGAGAGAATGCCCGAAGCGTGAAAATCTCCTCCCCTGATGTAAGTCTTTCTAGCCTCTGCTGCTTCGCGGCTCAGCCTTGCTTACAATCAGTTTGCTGGCATGGAACCCGACGATGCGGCAGCCCTCTACCTTAAGCGCATCGATTCCAAGATACCCGTCTTCGAGACGATGGACGAGAAGGAGCTCAACTTTGTCAAGATGATCAACGCCGGTCAAAAGTTCTTTTACAACAACGTGTCTTTCAACTACATCTCCCACCGCATCGTCTTCTATCTCACCAACCTGCACATCAAGTCACGCACTACCTTCTTTGCGCGTGCTGGCATCGCTGCCGACATCCCCGAAGAAGAAGAATCGTACCGTGCCGATCCGCCGCTGGGCCCGGATGGCCAAAACTATGCGGTGCTCATGTCCGAAGCCCTGCTGGCCCGTCGTGAGCAAGAGCAGAAGGATGCAGCGGCGGCGTCTCCAAACGGTGAAGCACCGCCCCTCCGACCACTTACTGTCTGGACATCAACACGCTTGCGCACCATCCAGACTGCCGAATACCTCAAGGAGCGAGGTTACAAGGTCCGACAGCGCTCGCAGATGAGTCAGATCAACCCGGGCGTGTGTGAAAAGCTTCCAGAGCGAACTCTACGGGCGCTTTATCCGGATGAGGTCGAGCTCCATGAGCTCGATCCGTACCACCACCGCTTCCCACGGGCCGAGGTAGGACATGCCCTTCTTTTGCAAATCTATTTGCAGCCGATGCATCTGCTGACCGCTCGCGCAACAGTCGTACCATGATCTGGCTGTGCGCCTGGAGCCCATCATTCTAGAACTTGAGCGTGAACAGAATGACCTGCTCATTATTGCACACGAATCGGTTCTGCGCGTTCTGTACGCATATTTGATGCACTGCAGCGCCATGGACATTCCCAAGCTCAAGTTCCCACGCAACCACATCATTGAGATCATCCCGGCCGCCTACCAGAACGAGGCTCAAATCATACGCATCCCAGGCGTCGAGATCCCACAATCGCGGGGCAGCTATAGTCCGGACAATGTCTTTTTCCGCAACTCGCCCGTCCTCACACACAATAACAGTGGCATTCTCAGCGGTTTAGCTTCGGCGAGCAGCGGAGCCATGAGTCCGATGCCACAGCTGCCAACCCCAGCGGAAGCCCCGGAACCGCTGGCGCTGCCGCCACCCAACAAGAACCAGACTCAGCCACAGTCACAGGTGGGCTCGCAAGCGCAGTCTGCTGTACAGTCCACAACCCAATCCCCAGTGCAGTCCCCTATGGTGCAGTATGCGCCCGAGCGGGTGGTGAACAACTCCAAGGATTCCGTCGCGGACAAGGTAGCCGACGAGGACTAGGAATTCGGTTTTAAGGTTTAGAACTAACTACATGCGAGGATGCATGTTTGCGCGGGGGTTTCACTGAGAACTGTGCGGTGTCATTTCTTAACAATTATTAAGATTACGTGTCCTAAACCCGTAGCGTGGAGTGCGACAGGAGTAAACAAAGCGCCCCACGCAAGGCGATCTACGTATTTACTTGGTACTTTCCAGCCCAACAAATGGAAATCCGCCAGATACGAGTACGAGTACGATAATCGCGACCCCCTTTTTTTTTTCTCCTTCGCGTTCCGGATCTGCACGTCGCTCTTTCCGCGTGCCATTCTTTTCAAAGGGTCGCTCTTTCGTTCTTTTACGGGGCACCCAGTAATACCGTCACTCCTTTGACCTTTTGATTCTTGTTAAATTTTCCCGATTTGTCTACAGTCGTTTCTGCCGAACTTAGCCCACCATGTCGACCAGATACTCTTTACGGCAAACGCCCAGGTACGTTATGCCATTATTGCGGTACACTTTGTGCAAAGTGGCATATTTGAACATTGGACGGAACTGGCTAACGCACATTTCCACATGTAGAAAAAAAGAGCTTTTTGACGGCATGGTTGAGACTCCAAAGCCGCGCACGCGAGCGCGCAAATCACTGTTGCCCACCGACTCCGACCTCGAAGGCGACTCCAGTTCGGCTGCCGAGAGCACCAAGAAGACCGCGCAGCGCCGTCGCCTGCCCAAATTTACGGAGCACATTGACGAGACGGACGAAGATATCTCGGCCGCTGAGGGGAAGCCGGGATCGCAACTGGAGAAGAAGCCGACCAATGGAAAGGCCAATGGCACAACGAACGGTCATGCGAACGGCTTTACAAACGGCCACACTAATGGCAACACCAATGGCCACACGAACGGCTACACCAATGGCCACACGAACGGCCATGCGAACGGCGAGGCCAATGGAAAGGCCAATGGCAACGGAAAGGCACCGGCACGTATTGTTGATGGCTGGATGCCCGGCGCAGACCACCGTGTTGACCACTCTGGCAAATACGAGTTCGGTGGCGCTCTCGGTGTGACTGCCATGATGATTATCTTCCCGATACTCATGTGGTACATGTGGATTGGCGCAACATACTACAACGGGAGCCTCCCGTTGCCTGCACCGAACGAGTCGTGGGAGGACTTTGGCCGCCACCTTGTAAACCTGGTCTACACCGGCGCCTTCCCGTCGCTCAAGGCTTGGACAATGTACTGGACCTTTCTGATCTTCGAGGCCGCCTGCTACTGTCTCATGCCGGGTATTTGGGCCTACGGCAAGCCTCTGCCGCATGCGGGTGGCAAGCAGCTCCCTTACTACTGCTCGGCGTTCACCAGCTTCTATTTCACCATTGCCGTGGCTTTTACGCTGCATTTGACTGGCGTGTTCCACCTGTACACCATCATCGACGAGTTCGGACCGCTGCTGAGCGTGGCCATCCTGTCTGGCTTCATTGTCAGCTTCGTGGCCTATTTTTCGGCCATCTGGCGTGGTGCGCAGCATCGTATGACCGGATCTTTCATGTACGACCTCTTCATGGGCGCTGAACTCAACCCGCGCATGTTTGGCATTCTGGACTTCAAGATGTTTTTTGAAGTGCGCCTGCCGTGGTTCATCCTTTTCCTGCTGTCATGCGCTGTGGCAGCCCGCCAGCTGGACCGCTATGGCTACATCTCTGGCGAGATCTGCTTCCTGGTCATGGCCCACTACCTCTACGCCAATGCTTGCGCCAAGGGCGAGGAGCTGATTATCACGACTTGGGACATGTACTATGAGAAATGGGGCTTCATGCTCATTTTCTGGAACCTGGCTGGTGTGCCATTGTCCTACTGCCACTGCACTCTGTACCTGGCCAACCATGACCCCGCCGAGTATGCTTGGAGCAAGCCGGCGCTTGCCGTTCTCTTTGTCTCGTACCTGTTCATGTACTGGGTGTGGGACAGTGGCAACAGCCAGAAGAACCGATTCCGCGCAGAGGAGCGCGGCACGCTCGTGCCTCGCAAAACCTTTCCGCAGCTGCCGTGGCAGACGCTCAAGAACCCGAAGAAGATTGAGACCTCGACTGGCGATGCTATTCTGGTGGATGGCTGGTATGGTAAGGCGCGCAAGCTGCACTACACTTGCGACGCTTTCTTCGCCATCTGCTGGGGTCTTATCACGGGATTCAAGTAAGTGTTCTTGCTCTTTCTAGGTATATGAGGCGGGCACTAATACGTTCGCAGGAGTCCATTCCCCTGGTTCTACCCCGTGTTCTTCTGCCTGATGATCGCTCACCGGGCTCATCGGGACATTCAGCGCTGCCGCCTCAAGTATGGTGATGCTTGGACGGAGTATGAGAAGCGTGTGCCGTACCTCTTCATTCCGGTAAGTTTAGACGACCATTAATAACATGTTTGGGGCGGTTGCTAACGGTGATCAGTATGTTATTTAATCAAGGCAGAGACTGGCCGGTGCCGCCATGGGAGACTCGGTTTAGTATCTCAGATCATTTTGATCTAAAAGATTGCTGGTCTTTCAATCTCAAATAATTCTTTGCGGGTTGTGCGAGTTGCATACGCCTGCTCTTCAGTTTATTATTTTGTATACGGCATGTATAATCATATTGTAGTCTCGTTGGTGTGGTTGTTGCTTCTTCTGTATTTTAACTTAAAATGGGGCTTGGAGGTCTAGTTCAGATGGGCAAGAGGGAAATGACCAAGGCGGCCAACGGGCCTGCTATAATACAACAAAACGCAATGATATTAACTCTGTCACGTCTCCGAGTCGCTGGTGCTTGTATTGCGGGATAGCGTGGACTCGGGAAATATACAGTCAATGCAGCAATGCCAGCGAAATGTGTCAATAGTACTACACCTAGAGCTTCAGCATCCGCCGGGCCCAAAAACAAAATTCGACAGGCCCGTTTCCATCCTACCGGACAAGAGAGAACAGCGCACCTACTTACACGGCCTGCCTTTTCATCTATGATAAACCAAAAAAAATGGCAGAGCTATATTATAATATTCACGAAACCGTCCACTGCTGCCACATCAAACTCCGCCTTCTCGTGCACCGGACGACAGCACATACCTCAACCACTCTTGCACATGCTTGTCTATTGAAAGCTGTCCGTTCAGCACCGGCATTCGTCAGACTCGGCGTATAGAAACAAGGAGACAGTGGTGGATGCAAGGCAACGCCAGGAAGATGGTGAGGTATGATTGGCCTCCTTGAAAACCACTGAACATCAACAACCCCTAAAAGAGTGTCGACGATGTGCGAGCTAGATTGCTCCGCATTCCACCCATCATTGCAAAAACAACGCCCCAGCTATTCGACACAGGGACGAAGTAATTTAGCAGGTGACGTTGATGGAGGCCTTGGAGTTCATCAGAAGAGCTACAATGAGACCGTAGAGACCTGGAGTCGGAGCGTTAGTAACAGATCTCGACGCAGTAAGGGTTATCCAAGACTGGAACAGAACTTACCCAGCACCTCGGCGAAAATGAGGATCAGGATCATGCCGACGAAAAGTCTTGGCTGCTGGGCAGTACCGCGGACACCAGCGTCGCCAACGATGCCAATGGCAAAGCCAGCGGCCAGACCAGCCAGACCGACAGCCAGACCGGCACCAAGCTGAATGAAGCCAGTGTACAGAGCGTAGTCGGTCTGCTTCAGGTTGTCCGAGATCAGGACGGACACGACCAGGCCGTAGATACCAATGATACCAGCCATAATGACGGGCACAATGTCTGAAGAAGCACATCGTAAGCAACCTGGTGAAGACAGCGTAGAGAACGGATAGAATAAATGACGCACTCTTGACGATAAGGTCAGGCCGCAGAACACCCATAGCAGCAATACCGACGCCAGACTTCGCCGTGCCGTAGGAAGCACCCAGGCAGGTGAAAACGATGGCAGCCGTGCAGCCCATGGCACCGAAGAACGGCTGTGATGATCAATGCGTTAGTTACAAGTTCGTTCATCGTTCGCGACCGAGATCCGTGTTTCGCGTGGCAACCCGACTTCGGAAGAAGGACAGAGGATGAATTGATGGAAAGCATCGGAATAAGGGTAAACTAACCGCATACGCGGGGCTTGAAAACCGTTAGTTAGCATGAGTTCAGACCACAGTATAGCTGTCGCAAGGACTGGGAGACGCGGCCGAATCTATCCGGGAAAGTTCGCCGTAGCAGCGACGACCTCTCGGGATTCTTATGCGTAGGCACCCAGAGCTCAAGACTGTACAGATAGCTCCGCAGAGCTACCGTGGTAACAAGATGATCGACTTACCAGAGATCGCTAGACATTGTGGATGATGGTGATGGTTGAAATACGGGGTAAGGAGTGGCCGAAGTGTGAAAGGAGCGACGATGAAGCTCGGAAATCGGAGAGGAGAGCTTTAAATTGGTCTTCGAAAGAAGGATTCGATAATTGAAAGGTCCTGGCTGCGTAGAGCAATCGATGGGTGATGGATGGTGCCGAGGTTTGCGATGACGGGGATGGAAGGAAAGTGAAGGAGGATAAGAAACGAGGCCTTTTCGGTTTTGGCGAGGTGTTTTCGAGCAACCAGCCAAACACGCAGCTAGGCAGGGAATTTTCGCGGCTTGCGACTGGCTGGAGCTACGCGCTAGTCTGCATACAATTACGCCAACCCGGATAAACTATTTTGCAGCTATGGTTCATTGTGTCTTTACAGAGCTATCTCTGCCAGCTACTGCAGCTTTTGTTCCCGCTAGGTATGCGGCCTCGCGCATTTGGCCGGCGCGATCTAGCAGCGGAGAACCTCATCGACATAAAATTGTAGAATTGTAGCAGTCTACACGGTAAAACTCGGCGTTGTAGCCTGTAGCTTTTTATTTGGGGTGTCATTGAGGTTTTCGCTCGTCTCGTTTCCTAGAAGCCGCATGTATTGTTACCTGGAGAAAGGAAGTTATGTCGCAGAGTACGGAGTACTGGCCCTTGAATCTCCACGAGTGCCGAATCTGCTTGACAGAGACATATTGCTCTTCGTTTTCTTTCCGCCAGGAGCAGCATGCGTCTCTTACCTATCACGTATTATTTAAGTGGGTCTGGTGTCCTTAATGCCTATCTATCAGAATTGCAGAGTACGGAGTACGGCTGGGACTTGGCCAGTTAGAATCTAATCATTCATCCCAAGATCCAATAACCCACCAAAACCGAGCCCGTCCGTTTTACGCCAAGGAAGACACTTCCACCTTTGAATACTTTACAGTACTCTCTTTAGTATGCAAATAAAAGTCTTCTAATTTTAGCTAGGCTACCCTTTCACTATGACTTATGTACGAAGTTTCTACCTAGCTGTTCAATAGCAATATTCATATCGCTATATGGGGACTTGCTTATGACTACTCGCTGTCCGAGGAAGGAGTTTCGGAAGTTGCCTCGTATATGAAGGCACCCTTTTGATTTGCGAACAACACCTCATCACTAGAAAAAGCCTGGCAAATCAAACGATCGGTGACACATGATTATATTGTGTCAGCAAGGTACAGCCCGGTCAGACCATCAAACAATTGTAAATCAACACCATAAATTAGTTGAGAACTTTTTGTCTATCCTACATCAATCTTGCTATCGTATCTATTCCAAAAGCTCGTGTCCCGTTCCTGGTCACATTCCGGTAAGCAGCTGCTCTGCAATGCATCGGCCGTGAAGCTGCATCGCGCAATTCCCTTGTACCATCATTTTTTTTTTTGCCGTCTCGCATCCCGTTTATCGCCACATATAAGGACTCGCCCTCTTCGTCTAACTGTACTAATACATTTTATGTTATTTTGTCGGAGAGCTTGGCCGCGTCAAAAGGCCTAATACCACCTCGTAGACGCTGAGGGTGATGGCCGCAGACGGGACAGCACGTAGGATATGTGGTGTCAGGCCACCATAGAGAGCCACCAGGCCCCCCTCATGCCATGTCATGCGGAAGCACTGTATCAGACCCGTGTACTTGGGTACACCGTTGTCCATGGGTGCCTGTCGTAGCCGTGTTCGGATAACCTGTGTGTGTTAGTATGATCTATGACGATCTTGAGGACAGGAACCGCGCCCAGAGAAGACAGAATAAGAAGAAAAGCAAGAGACGTCTCTTACCTCGTGAGGGTATGCAATGAGGGCCGACAAAAGCTTGGAACCACCGGCTGCAGCGCTGATCGCTACCCAGTTATCCTCATTGCCACTTGATTCGGCGTGCCCACCATCACCATCGGCTTTGATGGTGCTGCTGGGCTTCCCAAGGCCACCCAACATTACTTTCATCTGCTCGTATAATACGAGATGAAGAGTTGTCTCTGCGGCACCAAGAAAGCTGGCCGAGAGACCCCGGTATAAGCCGCGGATTCCCTCTTGGCGCAGTACCTGCGCCGCACAGTCGAGGCTACCGCGGTAGCGCCGAGTGCCACTGCCGTCTTGGCGGACCTTGTCCAGCTGCAGGCGCGTCTTGACCACCCAGATAGGGTTTGTTGCCAGGGCCGTAACAATACCTGCACTCGAGGCCGCGGCGGCATGCACTGGGGCTGCGTCGGGGTCCCACGACGTTTGCTGGCTGACCCACCGCTTACAGTTGCCATAGGTCCAGAACTTGACGGCACTGGCGGGCACGACGCCGGCTAGGCTTGGTCCCAGGCCGCGGAAAAAGCCCCGCCATCCCTCGGTATTATGGATTGACAACAAAATGCTGCCGGTTTCGGTCAGGCTTCGGAGGAGAAGTGGCGGCACGCGGAGGAGGGCGCGTTGATTTGAGGCAGCGGCTGACGGCCGGGTCGTCTGGTAAAAGTCTGTCTGGAGGCGCGTCCGTAATACATCGAGCGGCGATGTGGCAATAGCTGTCGCAATGCCACCACATCTGGGCGCATACATTTAGTATACCAGAGACCAAGTCGTTTGCTGGGTCACATTTGTAGTCGCTTACGCTCCTG
Organism: Leptographium radiaticola; assembly: GCA_019925535.1. Lineage (NCBI taxonomy): Eukaryota > Fungi > Ascomycota > Sordariomycetes > Ophiostomatales > Ophiostomataceae > Leptographium > Leptographium radiaticola. The sequence continues at coordinate 617,440 of JADHKK010000013.1, read as the reverse complement.
CCGCTAGATGCGGCCATGACTTTTCTGCGTTGGCCTTGGCGATCAAGGCCGTGCGCTGTATAGTTCTGGCATCAGCTCGACTTTCGCCGACAGTTGCGGCCATGGTTGTGGTTACTTGCGCGCAGTTGGAGCCTTTGTAGTAAATTTTTTTGATACTATTTTATCGGGTGGTACAATTCTCCAGAATTGTTAATTCCTGACATATCAGGCATTAGGTTCAAAGGCCCACCTAGCCTAGCGCACCCTCGTAGACTCTTAGCAAGATGTTGAACGGAGTTCCCCTATGCCACTGTATCTAAGACAGGTTATATATATTTCCTTCTGCCGAGTTTTATTATGGTCTGGTGGTGGCTAAGGCAGGGGTTGACATGAGATGGTGAGAGTAAGAATTCAAGAGGGTACATGTCCTACCTAATGCACTTGTTGTGTTGGGAATATTTCTGTATCTACTTTATCTTACTGAAGGGTCTGTGCATGGAGTAGGAGTACGATCGCTGTCATACAATCTCACCCAAAACCGCAACTCGAGGTTGGGCGATTAGATACTTTGCAGCCGTTTTGAGGCGGGAAACTCTACCCTAATTATCATGACTTCGAACTGGCAGAGTTCCCGGGCTGTGGTTATCCTTGAAGAGCATTTGCTCTAGCTGTCGCTTAAAAGTAGGAGCTGCATAATTTTCGAATCTACGCAGGCAGGTCCAAGATAGAAATATTTCTGGCCACGAGCTGCTTGTGCCCAGTTTGATACGTCATATTTTGCGCCTTTCCAGCTTTGTGATCCACTGTTTTATCCACTGGCGCGGGTTTTTCAAGCCCCGCCATTTACGAGAGGTCCGCCAGACGCAGGTGCGACCGACATCGCGCTCTTGCCCGGACCTTGCCATGCTCCGTCCCTCTGCCGTTTGAATAGATTTGCCAGCTTCTAGCATAGAGCCCATATTCTTCTCCTTCATCTGCGCACTCTCTCTCGAGCAACATGCACCGTGGATAGGTAAACGGCACACCTAGGCAGGCGGCTCTGTTTCTCTACGTTTCAACAACGCAATATCCATTCGCAACACCCACTCGATACCATGCCGAGCCTTGTGCGGAAAGTCGTCATATGTGCCGCCGTTGATGGCCTGATAGTCCAGCCGCTCTCATCGAAGAATGAGCACAGAGACAGCCCCATTGTCAAGATACGATATGACGACAATACCATCGTGACCCGCGGCCCAGAGCCAATTGCCGACCAAACCACGAGGTTCGAGGCTTTTGGGATCATCGGTATGCTTAAATTGGAGTTGTGGCAAGTTCTGGGTACTAATAGCTACAGGTCTAATCAGCTTATCCAAGTTCAGCTACCTCGTGTCCATCACCCAACGCGAGCAGGTGGCCGTCCTCCGCGGTTCGCCCATATATGTAGCCACAGAGGTGGCCCTGACGCCCTGCACCTCCTACGAAGAGGCCGATGAATCCGTACAGCGGACGGCCGAGAATCTCAGGAGCACACAGACGAGCGAGCCAGCCGACGATAACGACAGCGACGGCGACCAAGTTAGAAGCCAGGAAGATGACCAGCCTGCCTTGTGGACGGCCGACGACATTGGCGATGAGGAGCTACCAGCCAACAGAGACATCACCAGAACCAAGGACATTAATCCAGCCGGAAAGAAAGTCGATGCCAACAATAATATTGCGGAGAATGTGATCTCCCGAAGAGGCAGCTACGGGCGTTTCGCGCAGCGGTGGTTCAGCCGATCTGGCTGGATGCAGGAACAAAAGCGGTTGATGGGGTTGACGGGTGACAGCAAGGCGGTCGAGACCAACGAGGAGGCTGTTGGGGATGGGAACTTGAGGACAGAACCGGCTCCCTCTGACGAACAGTCAGAGCGCGGTATCTCGCAAGTTCGGGAAATGACACAGGCGCCCACGGGCGATTTTCCTTCTGCTTCTGTGAATGAAGGGGCAACCGACTCGGCTGTGTCCGTGTCGCCGGCAGAAGCAGTGGAGGACGACAGAACCAAAGATAGCGCCACGACGAGCTTGCTTCCAAAGCTGCTGCGCACCGCGCAGATGTTCTTCGGGGCGTCACGGGCCTTTTACTTTTCATACGATTACGATATCACACGCAGCGTGGACAAACAGCCAAGGATGCGGTGGAGCGGTTTGCCTCTGCACAAGATGGTCGACCCATTGTATTTCTGGAACCGCCACATCGTGCAGCCCTTTATTGATGCTGGTGCTGATGGCCTCGCGCTTCCAGTCATGCTAGGATTTGTGGGCCAGCGCTCTTTTGTGGTGGACAGCAACCCGCCCCAGATCGATGCAGATACCAAAGACGCGGTGGAGATGGATGATCTTTCGTATGGGGCAAGCTCACCCATGCCGCAGTCCTTGAGCGGGCGGACGTCTAGCGAAGACGAATGGCGAGCTTCGGAAAGACAGTTTGACATTACGCTGATCTCTCGGCGCTCGGTAAAACGAGCTGGACTACGGTACCTCAGGCGAGGCGTGGACGAAGACGGAAACGTGGCCAATGCGGTAGAGACGGAACAGATATTATCACCGTCGGTGATCGATCACCAGGCACAAGGGACTGCGTTGCAGCCGTCGGAGCACTGGAAGACGTATGCGTTTGTTCAGATTCGTGGCAGCATTCCGTTGTTCTTCACACAGTCACCGTTTTCTCTCAAGCCGGTGCCTGTTCTTCAGCATTCGCCCGAATCGAATTTCTCAGCCCTCAAGAAGCACTTTAATGGCCTGAGGGAGCAGTATGGAAGTCTGCATATCTTGAATTTAGTGGAAAAGCATGGCGTCGAGTCGGCGCTCGGAGAGACATATGAGCGAACGGTGCAACGGCTCAATGAAGAGAACAGCGCCATGAGGCCGTCGGACAGCGATATACCGTTTGAGTGGTTCGACTTCCACCAGGCGTGCAAAGGCATGAAATTTGAAAACGTGTCGCTCATTTTGGACAAGCTGAGCAGCACACTGGAGGAACTTGGAAGCACAGTGGAAGAGATCGATCCTACGGCTGGCAGCAATGCTGGCACAATTATCCAGCAGCAAAAGGGCGTCCTCCGGACCAACTGCATGGACTGTCTCGACCGGACAAACGTCTGCCAGAGCTCGTTTGCCAAGTTTATGCTGGACAGCCAGCTGAAGAAGCAGGGCTTCGACATGCTGCTGCAACATGACCAAGAGAACGCGTGGTTTAACACTTTGTGGGCAGACAACGGGGACGCGATATCGAAGCAGTACGCGTCGACGGCGGCTATGAAGGGCGACTACACGCGGACACGCAAGCGAGACTACCGAGGAGCGCTGACCGACGCCGGGCTGTCACTGACACGCTTCTTTAATGGGTGGGCATAGGAGCATCTGATTTTCGGACGAGAGAGCAATGCTAACGAGACAGGATCGTCAATGACTTTTTCCTCCAGACGACGATTGACTTTCTGCTCGGCAACGTGACGGAGCAGATCTTTGACGAGTTTGAGGCGAACATGATGACCAAGGACCCGGCGATGTCGATGCAGAAGATGCGCGAGCAGGCCATCGACCTCTGCCAGCGCCGCGTGGTCGCAGACGACTCGGAGGAGTTTGCGGGGGGGTGGACGCTGCTGGCACCACACGACGCGGATGTGAGTCTGCTGGCGCCACCTTTTGAAGAGGTGGTGCTGCTCCTGACGAACGCGGCGCTGTATCTGTGCCGGTTTGACTGGAACCTGGACAAGCTGTCGTCGTTTGAGCGGGTGGACCTGGCCCACGTGGAGAAGATCCAGGAGGGCACATACGTCCTGTCCACAGTGTCGCCGCTGCAGATGGACGAGGCGCGCAACGTTGGCTTTGTGGTGACGTATCGGCCGGGACGCGACGATATTATGCGGGTCAACACGCGGTCGCTCTCGAGCATGCACTTGGGCGAGGACGAGACGGCGCATGAGGCTGATGCGCTGCCGTCGGGGTTTGCCAGCCTGCTGGGCCGGCGGCCGGCGGAGCCACCACGGCCGCCGTCGAAGCGGATAGCCTTCAAGGCGCTGTACACAGACACCTCGCTGGCGACGTCGACGGCGGTGGCGGCCAACGAGCGCGGCGGGAGGCGAACGGAGAAGCAGGAGATCGAATGGATTACAGCGGAGATTGCGAGGCTGGTGGCGCAGGCCCAGCCAAGGGCGGGCGGCTCGACGCAGGCACCGAATGTGGTGAAGTCGGACATTGTGTCGCTGGCTGAGGCGCACAAGAGCACGGGGCTGCTGGGCCACCTAGGCCATTCGCTCAAGAAGCTGGTCTGGGCGTGATGGACATGTGCGGACGCGGTGCGATGCTGCGGATACCAGGATACCAGGATACCAGGATACCAATATAAAGACAATCCGCTCTTCAGGTGCTCTGACTATGTTTTGGCGTATAGATGGATCTGGTAGCGCATGTCTTCGAGGCGCATGGGGTAGACGAGGCCAGGGGGGAGACGGAACCAGACGGCGTCGTCCTGGTGCAGGCGTTGCCACGCAGGACCAGTGTCGGCACCGGCGGCGTCCTCGAGGAGGATCTTGTCGAGCAGCCAGCGCATGGGGTAGCGGCGGGCGTGGGTGCCGACGGAGGTCTCGGCATAGCTTCCGGGGCTGTCGACGACGAGTAGGAGGGTGCCGGGGGCAGCGGCGGCGGCGGCGGTCAGGCGCAGCAGGAAAGTGGCGGCGGCGCCGATGCCGCCGGCGGTGAAGAGCTCGTTGAGGGTGAAGAAGAGGGTGACGAGGGAGGGCGAAGGCGAGGAGGGCGGCTTGATGAGCTGGGCCATGTCGTCGTCGCCGACGTGCAGAATGTCGAGCTGGCGGACGTCGAGGGCGATGCGGTCGTGCGGGTGGACGAGGGGGGGCTGGCCGTGGTCATCGGCGGTGGTCATGGCGGCGCCGAGCTTGTGCACGACGTCCTTCCAGGGGGCCGAGTCCACGAGGACAAGATCGCCGCCGGCATCGGCGAGGAGGGCGGGGTCAGCGCACAGGACGCCAAAGGCCACTGTCTCGGCAGCGCCGCCGCCGATGGCGACCATGCGGCGGCGGGCGTGGGGCTCGGCGTGCCAATGCCGCCGCAGCAGGGGGCTGTTGAGGATGGCGGCATAGCAGAGGGCGCGGGTGGGGCTCCAGCGGGCGGCATAGGCGTCGAGGGGGGGAATGCTGGCACTGTCGGGATCGGAGACGGGCGACGCGGGCGACGCGGGCGACGCGGGTGACGGGCTGAGAAAGGCGCCGGCAAAGTCACGGGCAAAGAGGGCCTTTTTGACAGCCTGCAGGGCGGCCTGGAGGTGTGGCGAGTCCAGCGTGGGCTGCAGGGCGCGACCAAAGACCTTGAGCACGCGCTGCTGCAGCGCAAAGGGGGCGGGCCACTGCTGGCCGAGGGTGGTGGTGGCGGTACTGGCGGCGGTGCTGGCGGTGCTGGCGGTGCTGCTGTTGGAGGATGCGGCCGCGGCAGAGGATGGGCGGCGGGGATGGGCGGCAGGGCTGCCGCCGGCTCCACTTCCGGAAGCCGTCTGGCGGCGGGTCGACCGCAACGCACCCTTTGCCATGGCGCTGATTCGGTATGCGTGGTCGGATACGTGGAGTGAAATACGAAGTACGTGCGATGCTTTTGCGGTGGAGAAAAAAGGCAAAAAAGCCGACGATCACTAATAAATTCCGCGGCCGTTCGGCAGTGGCAAAATACGCCAAAAGGCGGCGGAAGGCGGCAAGGCGGCAAGTAGATTTGGACGGAAGAGGGCACTGTGGGAGAAAAGAACCCCGTCTTTTTTTTATTTTTTTTTATTTTTTTTATTTTTTTTCCCACTGCCCGCCGCGGGGTATTGAAGCTCTCTGGGCCGCCTCGCCGCCAGCTCTCCCAAAGCCCGCTGTACGCTTTTCCGCCAATGGGACGGCGCCGTGTGGGTTGGGGGCAAGGCCCGATGGGCCGCGGGCGACTGTCAGCCGGAGCTGTGCTCAATACGGCAATCACTAACAGGATATTTGGGGTGCGTTTGAGAATACGGACACTGGTACTCCGTATGGAACAGAAGCTTCTCCTCGTATCTTTGCAAAGAAGCTGCCACACGTGCGTGTGGCATGGCGACAAACGGCTGACCTTTGCAGCGGCGGGCCAACCAACATCACCCGTTTGTATGGACCCCCGTCCCGTTCTAGCCGTGAGGGGTAAAGACGATATCCAGGATCGCAGAGCACTACGTCAGGAACTTTTCGACTGCTGTGACCGCAAGGCTAGCAGGAGAGAGATACAGAGCAACTGCTACACAATACAACGCTTTCCCTCGCTCCGATTTATGCCCCGCTAGTGCCGGGGCTACTTTTGCGAGTTTAGTTTTTCTTTTTTTTATTTATTAAATTCAGCGTCATACATTTTGTGCTGGTCCCTCTTCCCCAACCGTTATTTCCCTCTTCCCTTTCTGCTCCCAGTCTTCCCTCTATCCCGCCGCTCTTCTGCACCCTCATCTCCCCCCCATCCAGTCTTGTCCAGTCCATCCGCCACGATGACTTTCACCGACGTTGACCAGCTGGCTGTCAACACGATCCGTGTTCTGGCCGTAAGTCGCGCCTAGCTGGGCTGCTGCCCCGCCCCCGCCCTCGTTTTGCCTGCTGCAGCGCTTCTGCTGTGCCGCTTATCGCAAGAAAGCTGTCCCGAGAAGCTTCATCGATGCCGCCTTTCCATCTCCCAACCTGCACCACGCACCTCTCTGCTTCCATCGGCATCATCCCATTGACTCTTTTGTTTGCTCCCAGGCCGATGCTACCGCCCATGCCAACTCTGGCCACCCGGGCGCCCCCATGTATGTGAACCCCATCCCTCACTCGCTCTCTTGCGGCCGCTTTCTCGGGCTTTTGTGGTCCGATGAGGCTTTCGGCAGTGTGGTCTGAAGCTAACCGCCATCACCGCTCAGGGGCATGGCGCCGGTCGCCCACGTCCTCTTCAACCGGATCATGAAGTACAACCCCAAGAACCCCAAGTGGCTCAACCGCGATCGCTTCGTCCTCTCGTAAGCTCCTCCCCGATCTCTCTCTCCCCTGGCTATCCGCAGATCCACACCTCCTACACCGGACGTCCCAGACTGGTCCCAGACTGGGAGGGGTTTCTGGATTGGCCGGGCGGTCCGGTCTCAGCGGCTCGGCTCACACAGTGTCTCTCCTCTAGCAACGGCCACGCCTGCATGCTGCAGTATGCCCTGCTGCACCTCTACGGCTTTGGCCTCACCATTGATGACCTCAAGGCCTTCCGCGTATGTGCCGACTGTTCCGGGGCTCCACCCTAGTCTGCTATGCTAACCGCTTGTCCTCCTCCTCTAGCAAGTGGGCAGCATCACGCCCGGCCACCCCGAGGCTCACGACACGCCTGGCATCGAGGTCACCACCGGCCCGCTCGGCCAGGGCATCTCCAACGCCGTCGGCCTGGCCATTGCCCAGGCCCAGACGGCGGCCACCTTCAACAAGGACGGCTTCCCCCTGGTGGACAACTACACGTACTGCTTCCTCGGCGATGGCTGTCTGATGGAGGGCATCTCCGGCGAGGCGTCCTCGCTGGCCGGCCACCTGCAGCTCGGCAACCTGATTGCCGTCTGGGACGACAACCACATCACCATTGACGGCGACACCAACGTGGCCTTTACCGAGGACGTCTCCAAGCGCTACGAGGCGTACGGCTGGCAGGTGATCTCGGTGGCCGACGGCGACCACAACCTGGCGGGCATCGAGGCGGCCCTGAAGGAGGCCCAGGCCGTCAAGGACAAGCCGACGCTCATCAAGCTGCACACCATCATCGGCTTCGGCTCGCTGCAGCAGGGCACCCACGGCGTGCACGGCTCGCCGCTCAAGGCGGCCGACATTGCGCAGCTCAAGGAGAAGTTTGGCTTCAACCCGGCCGAGAGCTTCGTGGTGCCGCAGACCGTGTACGACCTGACGGCCAAGAAGATTGCCGAGGGCGCCGCGCTCGAGGCCGAGTGGAACCAGCTGTTTGCCAAGTACGGCGAGCAGTACAAGGCCGAGCACGACGACCTGGCCCGCCGTCTGACGGGCGACCTGCCCGCGGGCTGGGAGAAGTTCCTGCCCGTGTACTCGACCAGCGACCCGGCCGTGGCCTCGCGCAAGCTGTCGGAGATTGTGCTGGGCAAGATCGAGGAGGCGGTGCCGGAGCTCATTGGCGGCTCAGCCGATCTGACGGGCTCCAACCTGACGCGCTGGAAGGGCGCTGTCGACTTCCAGCCGCCGTCGACGGGCCTCGGCACCTACGCCGGCCGCTACGTCCGCTACGGTGTGCGCGAGCACGCCATGGGCGCCATTTTCAACGGCATTGCGGCCTACGGCACGCTGATCCCGTACGGCGGCACCTTTCTCAACTTTGTGTCGTACGCGGCCGGCGCCGTGCGTCTGTCGGCGCTGTCGCGCGTGCGCGTCGTCTGGGTGGCCACGCACGACTCCATCGGCCTGGGCGAGGACGGCCCGACGCACCAGCCGATTGAGACGCTGGCCCACTTCCGTGCGCTGCCGAACTGCATGGTCTGGCGCCCCGCCGACGGCAACGAGACGAGCGCCGCCTACTACGTCGCCCTCAACGCCAAGCACACGCCCAGCATCATTGCGCTGTCGCGCCAGAACCTGCCGCAGCTGAACTCGTCGATTGAGCGCGCCATCAAGGGCGGCTACGTCGTGCACGAGGACGCCAGCGCCGACGTCACGCTCGTGTCGACCGGCTCCGAGGTGGGCATCTGCGTCGACGCCGTCAAGTACCTGGCCGAGAAGAACGGCCTCAAGGCCCGTGTCGTCTCCATGCCGTGTTGCGAGGTCTTTGACCAGCAGTCCAAGGAGTACCGCCTCAGCGTGCTGCCGGACGGCATCCCGGCGCTGTCCGTCGAGGTCATGAGCACCATTGGCTGGGAGCGCTACGCCCACGAGCAGTTTGGCCTGAACCGGTTCGGTGCTTCGGGCCCGTACAAGGACGTGTATGCGGTACGTTTTGCCATTTTGTCACTTTTGTCATTTTTGCTGCCCCTTCTTTTTCTTCCCCTACGTCCATATCTTCCCCGCTGACAAGACAGAAATTCGAGTTCACCCCCGAGGGCATTGCCAAGCGCGCCGTGGCCACGGCTGCGTTCTGGAAGGGCATCCCGGTCCGCTCCACCATCAACCGCGCGTTTGAGCAGCTTGCTTAGGCAGAGGATGATACCAATGGTTCGGTTCCTGTTTTGTGATCAATGCGCTTTTCCGTGGGCAGTGCTACAGAGTTTAGGGCTGCCAATAGACATAAATTTGATAAACGAGTCTGGTCTGGGCGGCGCATCTTTTTTTCCCTTCTTCCTTTCTTCCTTTTTCCCGGGCTTGTTGCTCCTCGGGAGGGTATCCACGTATTACACCACGTTCATGCTGATCCTTGCGCCCAGTCTTGTTGGACGGCCCGGCCGACACGCTGCAGTCTTGCGGTGGCGCGCCGGGCGTCGCGCAAGGACGGCTCGCCGGGGGCGATGACGAGGCCGAGCAGGAGCGGCTCGCAGTTTTCGACGTCGTCGTCGGCGGGACCCACGTAGATGTCGCCGCCGAGGGTGTAGGGGCTGGCGCTGCGGGCGGGCGAGTCGACCAGCGGACGGGCGGACCGGACGGGCGGCTCGACGGGGCGGGCTCGCGGTGGTTGCGGCCGCGGGTCGAGGAAGCTCTCGATCATGACGGCGCCCGTGTTGTAGGTGACGACGACGTGCTCGGGCGGCGTCAGGCCCCAGTGGGCCATGGCGTCGTCGACGGCGGCCGAGCCGGACACGGCGGCCGTGCCGGGGGCCAGGCCGACGCCATCACGTCCGAGCCCGAGCCGGGCGGCGGCGTCCCGGGCCCGGAAAGCCGTGGTGGTCAGGGCGTCCAAGGCGGCGGCCCGCTGGCGACGCGAGGGCCGCGGGCCACGGGCGCCGTTGGCTCCGGGGCCGTCGTCTGCGGTCTCGAGAACCTCGGAATTCTCGAGATTCTCAAGATTCTCGACCGCCTCGACCGCCTCGACCTCGTCGGCGCCGTCGTACCGGCCCAGGCCGGCCGAGGAGATGATGGGCGTGTTGGTCTCGTCGGCCAGATAGAGGGCAAGATGCGGGAACTGGAGCGGGAGGGCGGCCATGGTGGAAAGGCTGAAAGGGGGACAAAAAAAGGGCAGAAAGAGCCCGAAATGGGAAAAGGGAAAAGGCAAAGGCAGAAAGCTGGAGAGAGCAAGGGGCCCCGCCGGGCGCGGGTGGGGATGGGCGGTACGAAATCGAACGGTCGGGGATGCAGGGCAGAGGGAAAGAGGCTCGAGGTACGGAGTACCCAATGATGTATCGTGTTCCAATTGGTTGCCGCGAGCCGTTTACAGAAAAGAGCACTAATTCATGGCTGGCGGGGCACGATAGATCATAATATAGAGCGAGTCTCACAGCGGGGTTCCATTCTATTGCCGCGATACATATCAAGATTGGACGCGGAAATCGCGAAAGTCGCGAAGTCGCGGTTCCTGTATCGCAACCCCCCCCTTTCGTTTCCAGTCCACACTACAGCGTACAGATCCATGCACCATGGCCCTCGACCTGAGCGAATTTGGTGCCATTCTGCCCGCGGGACGACAGGCCAAGCGGGAGCTGAGCGTGGCTGTTCGGGCAGCAATGTGCGCTGCGATATATGCAGGCAAGAGCCACCGTGAAGTAGTCGCCGCGTCATAAGTCAGTGTGGTCGCCGTGCAGTATACCTTGCGTCGCTTTGAATCCACGCAACGATTTGCATCGCAGCCGCGACCTGGTCAGCCACGCCGTTCAGATCGAGACCGCCAATGGCAGCTTGGGCTTTTCGGAAAGGGGCCCGGAAAGCACCTCGCCATGGATCGGACGGCGTATGGAAAACAAAAGCAATCGAGAAAAGGGCGGCAAAAGGGACGTTGTGGATTGTATCTTATCTTGAGATCGAAGGTGGGAGTCAAGTGGTGGGGCCGGATTGCAGCGTTTTTGGCAGCATTACGGAGTACAGTAGACAGTGGCAGAGGGCGTGAAATACAGTGTGCGCCGCCACACACACGTTGTGCCAAATTTACCATTCGTGGCAGGAGCGAGTCCGCTAAAACATAGCTAGGGAAGCTTGCCCGGAGTGACGTGTTGCAACCTGTTCGTTCGTATTGGCCAAATTCCAACGGCCAAACCGTATCAACAATTGTTTCGTCTTGCCACGTTTGCGCCCACCTGCCCTCTACCCGCTCGGAACGGTGTTGCCATCCACGTCGGACGCAAAGCTCTCACGAGCGCCACTCTCACAATCGGGCGCCATGGCGGACAGCGACAAGGCCAAGGCTGAGAAGCTGGCTGCAGCTAAAAAACGGGTAGGCTGGCATTCGACAGGAAGCCTCGCGTCTGGTGTTGTGTATTGCGCATGCTGACGTGGGCCGCGGCGAACAGGTTGAGCAGCTGAAGAAGCAAAAGGCCAAACAGGGCAAGGACAAGAAGGACAAGACCGACAGCACGGCAACCGAGGCAGGCACCGAGAGCGGCGACGCGAAGAAGGCTGCGGACAAGGAGAAGGCAGGGGACAAGGAGGAGGCCGGGGGCAAGGAGGAAAAGGCCGGGGACAGCAAGGAAGACGACAAGCCAGACGACAAGAAGGGCGGCGATGACGACGACGACGACGACGACGACATCGCGGTGCTGTCGCCGACATCCGCCAAGACTCCGGCCACGGCCAAGGCGGAAATGTCGCGACTCCGGTCGACGTCCTTCCGCCAGGGGCCGCTGAGCCCGAGCGCAGACGGAGAAAACACGGCAGCCGACATCTACCGCAAGCAGGTGGCGCGGATCGAGGAGCTGGAACGACAAAACAAGCGTCTGACCAAGGACGCGGCCGATGCAGAGAAGCGCTGGCAAAAGGCAGAGGAGGCGCTGGTCGACGTCCGCGACGGGTCCTCCAACGCGGATGCGTCCGAGGTCGTCAAGCTGGTAGGTCTGGGCGGCTGGTGTGCGTGTTACGAGTGTTGGCTGACGGGCAGAAATCCGAGCTGGCCGCGTTGCAGCGGCAGAATGCACAGCTACATGTGCGGACGGCGCCGCGCCACGGAGCGTCGGCCTCGATCAGCGGCGGGTCGCCACCGTCGTCGGAGCTCGAGGCCCAGCTGGAGGCCAAGTCGGCGACGATTGAGAACATGGAGCTGGAGGTGTCGCGTCTGCGCACCCAGGTGGAGCGGCTGTCGGTGAGCGGCGAGGGCGGCGACGACAAGGCGCCGGGGAAGCAGGGGCGACAGGACCAGGTCGCAGCGCTAGAGGAGAAGCTGGCGCGGGCCGAGAAGGCGGCCGGCAGCGCACAGCGCGAGCTGGCCGAGCTCAAGCGGAACCTGGAGCGAGCCTCGGAGAAGGCGGTGCGGGAGGGCAGCGCGCGGACGAGCGCCGAGACCAAGCTGCTCACGCTGGAGAAGGAGGCGGCGGAACGGACAGCGGAGCGGGACGAGCACGCGCGCAAGGTGGAGGCGCTGGAGAAGAAGGTGGCCACACTCACGACGCTGCACAAGGAGCACGACGCGCGGATGCAGGCGCTGCGGCGCGACAAGGAGCGGGGGGACCACGACCTGGGCGAGGCGCGTGCGCAGCTAGAGCGGGTGGAGGCCGAGAACCTCAAGCTGCGCAAGCGAGAGGCGCAGGACGGCGGCGGGACGGACAATGAGCACCTGGACGAGCTCGAGGACGAGGAGCGGCAGCGGCTGGAGCGGCGGGTGCGGGTGCTGGAGGCCGAGAACTCGGACCTGCGACACGGCATCTGGCAGGAGCGGCGCAAGGAGCTACAGCTGGGCCCGGAGGAGGCGGGCGGACGTCTGCCGCACCGGTTCAGCGACGTGGACCTGTCGGCGACGGGCGGCAAAAAGGGCGCCGGGCTGGGCGACTTCTTCTCGGCGCTGACGGGCGGTGGGCACGACCACGCAGCCGCGCACGGACACGCGCATCACCAGCACAGCGTGAACGAGTCGGAAAGCTTCTTGGACGACGACGACATGGACTTTGACGAGGACGCGTTCCGGCAGGCACAGGAGGAGGAGGCACGGGCGCGGCTGGAGCGCGTGCGCGAAGCCAAGCGGGCGCTCAAGAACTGGGAGGGCTGGCGGCTGGACCTGGTGGAGAGCCGGCAGGGCGGCACGGAGGGCATCGGGCCCATCTTTGAGATCTGAGCGGCGGCGCGAGTGGTGGTGCACGTGTCTACATATGCAGATTACAGGGCGTTTTGGGGCCGAATGAGAGTGTTTTTGAGGTTTTTGGACGATTGTGTTTTTTTGGCCAGACTCTTTGGCCAAACTACGAGCACTCGTTGCAAGAGCAGCGCAAGCCGTCGTACGCGTGCAGAACAGGCGGAGTTGGAGCACGACCAGGCGGAGTCCAGGCGGGGCGGGCGGAAGGGCGGCCGGCGGCCCGACTTATTGGCTCATTGGCCAGGGAGGGTCCATGGTACGAGTAGGTATGAGTGGATTTGCAGTTTCACCAGAGTCCGAATCTGTTATGCGGGGGGGGGCAAAGGGCGAGTACTCGCACTTGTACGGAGTACGCATTGCTCGAAAAGGAAACCGAGAAAAGGGGCAAATGCGCGTAAACGTTATTTTTTTGTCAGCGGCAGCAACAACCCGTCCGCATGGGCGAACCCCGGCTGCGTGAAACAGAACCAAGGCCCAGCGCAAGGTTCTTTTCCTGCTCTCGTGGTCCGGCAGGGAGGCCGCTGCACGATGATAGGCCGGCGAGGGTTTTTGTTCGAGTTGGCATGGCGTCCCTCTCGGTCGGCTCATACAAGTACGCGTACAAGCATCTGGCAGGAGGCTATCGGTCATACAGGGGGGAGGACTGCACGAGGTGAGAGGTGCAGAAACGGGCAAGGCGCTACTCGTACAGGAAGCTAGGCAAGATAGGATACAATATGCAAAATACTGTACAAAATACATGCGGCTTACTCGAACTACAGGAGGCTGCAGGACCCTTGCAGGGACCCTGCAGGACGTGAGGTTGGCATGACAGGATATGGGCGCAGAGCTTGGGGAGTGAGGCGGCGGAGTCGAAAGAGTCGAGTCGTAATCGTCGTTGGTTTGGATTCCTGGTGACTTGCGCTTTTACAACGTACAACCACGCGTCGACATTTCCCAAATGGGATCTGCGTTTCAGTGTCCAGACAGGTAAAGCCGATCCTCAAGCCTGGTCGGATCTATTTTTGTCAACCCGGCGTACTTTTCGGCCGTTTCGGCCTCTTTTTGCCTTTTTGCCTTTTTTGCCTCTTTTCCGCGTACTCGTATTAAAGTATTAAAAATCGCATCCAACTCCGTACTTATACGGCTTACTTGTACCTCTCTTTTTTCGTTTCCTGCCGACACGGACCCTTCGTATTTCCGTCGTTGCAAGGCGTGCGGAGCCCCCTGAAGAGATGCCCGCTGACGTGTCGGCCCATCGAGACCAATGGGAATGCAGCGTCCAACCCCTTTCGACGATCAGGCGTGTGTCCGTGCCGTTTGGCGAGAGAGGCATCCCCGACAGTACGATATCCTTACCCACAAGCAGTAAGATATCCTAGAGGCCCCCACTCTCTAGCACTCTCTAGCACATGGCGGTCGTCTTCCCCCCCAGGTCCTTTGCCCCAACGTGTTTGGTGCCTTTTATCAGTTTCAGACTAGCCAAGCCACCAAGGCTTGCATTTTACTGGTACGCAGTACGAGGCGTACCCCAAAACGAGTAGACAGTTATTATGGCGGGCCCCGTATTAGCACGAGATTGTACGCATGGACACGACTCGTTATGTACAAATGTACTCGGTAGTAAAACCAGTATGAGCCAGTTACCTACGAGTATTGCCAAGCCAACAGTCCCTCGCTCCGGCTCGATAGCCGGCACAGTTCCGATAGCCTCTGTTCCCGCCCTCTGGCCACCCTCCTATTCCCTGGCCCAAGACTGGTGGAGCTTTGCGGCCGGACCCCTTGAATGGCGCCCTAGCGGTGCGTGGAAGGAAGATAATAGCAGACGCTGCGTTTTTTTTACGCCTTCTTCCGTCTGCTTGTGTTCTCGGCTGGGCCCCCCTCATCTTGTACGCGTCCCCGTTACCCGTACTCGGCCGGGAAACGTTGGGAACCGGTTCCCTGGGCAGAAGTGGACTGTTGAGCAGATTGTCGGTCTGCAACCCTTTCCCGTCCCCCCTGGAGGACGTGACTCCGCCTTGGACGGTGCGGCGACAAGGGCGGGAAAACAAAATACTACTCGTAACTTGTACTTTCGTACGTCGTATCTTGCAAACAAAAAAAAAATTGGGGGCGGCCGCCAATAGGCCCGGTCCCCAGGCCGATCCTACTCTCGGCCGTTGAACGGCCGTCTCTTGTCTGGGCTTGACAGGCGACAGGCCTGGCGTTTTTTTTTGGGTGTTTTTGGGGGGGGGGGCTCTCTTTCATTTGCGCGAGGGAACGGGCAAATTTCACGTGCAGTAGCCGCATTGCGCCCCGGCGATTGGGAGAGCAGCACAGCTGTGGCGGCTCGTCCGGCTGATCGGGCCGGCAATTATTATGCAGCGACAGATGTAGGTAAGATACGCGGTGCGGTACTGCATCGTGTACGGAGTACGAGTACGGAGTACTCTGTATGGAGCACTCTGTATGGAGTCGTCTGTATGGAGCACGAGTCATATGTATGAAGGAGCCCGCTCATTCTTCTTTTTTTCCTTTTTCCTTTTTCCTTTTTTCCTCTTTTCTTTTTTCTTGTTATTGGGGCTTAGGCTTCTTGCAGCTCTGCGCATTTTGCATCGGGGCCCCCTTTCCTGCACATGTCTGCCCACTTTGCCCCTGTCTACGGAGAACGGCTCGTGGCGGGAAGAGCACGAGGGGGGGATAGGTCGGGGCCGATCGGTGGAGAGAGAGAGGGAGGCACAACTCGAACAGGCTCTAGAGGCCGAGCGAATGCCTGCCCTTATATCTCGCCTCTTTTTTTTTTTTGCCCTCTCCTCCACGCGGACCGTACAGGCTAGCGGTCTTGGCTTCGCTTGCTGGCCCACCTGTCTACCCTCCAGCTCGCGTGGAGTGTGTCTCCCAAGAGCGAGCTAATTATAAGATACATGCACAGAGACGGACTCGTATCGTTTTCGTATCTTACCAGAGGGCCCCCCCCCCCGGAAGGCTGCCAGGGTCCTTGCCCGTCCTCAGTATAGCGTTGCGAACCCTCTGTGGACTCCATGTGGATGCTCCATCTCGAGAACCCGCATTTCCAGTCGCTTGTCGTCGCATGCCGTTGAGCCCATGTGCGCCATGCCAGCAGGCTTTCGATACGTGCATTGGTATCTTAAAATTGTACTTTGTATCTTATATCTCTCCGAATCCCACCTGACCCTCCTCCTTATTATATCCGTCTTCTGTTCCGATCCTGCATCTGCATCACCATCTCGCCTTCGTCCTGGACCGCCCCCCCCCCCCCTTTCATGGCGGCCGCTGCTCGACTCCTTTCGACACCTTTTGCAATACCAGACGACGTCTTCGCTCCCGAGAATCCTACCCATCGACGCCACCATTGGACGGACTAGGACCTGTTCTGTCTTTTCCCTGCCCCGTTCCGGAGCCTCCTTGCTGGACTGCAACCCATTTACCGTTATCCGACGCCTATTTTCTTCAAAGAGACCTGTTCGCCTGGCCTCCACGTCTTGTGCCGCCTTTGTCCCCGCCCGCTATTGGCCGGCTGTCTTGCGATTGTTGTCTCCTTGCGTCGGGTCCCACTCCCATCCTTTGATCTCTCAAGCCTCCGCTGCCATTCGGCTGCAGAAACGTGCAAAAGGCCAGCCGACGGCACGGACAGGTCTAGCTCCACTGTCGCGCTGGGTATCCCGCCCGCTCTGACTTTTGGGTTTTTCGAAATCCGTTTTTCCTCTTTGGTTTCTTTTTCCTTTTTTGTGGCCTTTTGGGTTCGTCTCCTGGAACCGGACGATCCCTGGCAAGAGGTCTCTAAGACGCAAAAATAGCATCACACACGGTCAAAATGTGCTTCGGGTCGCGCAAGACCGGCGAGGTCGAAACGGCGCGGTCGCGCGAGCTCGACAAGAGCATCCGCGCCGACGAGAAGCGGCTGTCACGAGAGGTCAAGCTGCTGCTGCTCGGTACGGCCCCCCCTCCCCCTCCTACAAAATACAGTCTGGCCGAATGCACATGGACGCTGACCTTTTGCAGGCGCCGGCGAGTCGGGCAAGTCGACGGTGCTGAAGCAGATGAAGCTCATCTACTCACAAGGCTTCAGCAAGACCGAGAAGCTCGAGTGGAAGCCCGTCGTCTTTAGCAATATTGTGCAGTCCTTCCAGGTCATCTACGAGGCCATGCAGGAGCTGGGCATTGAGTTTGACAACAAGGAGAACGAGGCAAGTTGGCGCGACGGACCGCAGCGGCTGGGGCGACACATGTATTGACCGGTTGCAGAAAAACATGGCACACATATTAGTCGACCTCGAGGTGGGCGCCAACGACCCGTTGCCCGTCGACTACCTTGAGCCCATCAAGGAGCTGTGGGTGGACGGCGCCGTGCGACACGCCATTGCTAAAGGCAACGAGTTTGCCCTGCACGACAATCTCGAATAGTAAGAAGCCCTTTTGTTTTGTCTCTTCATGTCCTTTCTGTCTGCCGGCCACCGACTGACCGGAACAGCTTCTGCTCCAACCTCGACCGCATCTGGGACCCCGCCTACGTGCCCAACGACCAGGACCTCTTGCGGTCGCGCCTGCGGACGACAGGCATCACCGAGACCGTCTTCGACCTGGGCAACCTGACGTACCGCATGTTTGACGTGGGCGGCCAGCGGTCGGAGCGCAAGAAGTGGATCCACTGCTTCGAGAACGTCAACTGTCTGCTCTTTCTCGTCGCCATCTCCGGCTACGACCAGTGCCTGGTCGAGGACAAGGACGGGGTGAGTTTGGGTGTCCCCAGCCGTCGCGAGAACCAGGAGAGACTGGTTGCTAACCTCCCAGAACCAAATGAACGAGGCCCTCATGCTGTGGGAGTCCATCGCCAACTCCCATTGGTTCACAAAGTCGGCCTTGATCCTCTTCCTCAACAAGATGGACCTCTTCAAGGAGAAGCTCTCCCGGAGCCCCATTGCCGCCCACGGCTTCACAGACTACCAGGGCCCGCCCGACGACGCCAAGCAGGTCAGCCGCTATTTCATGGACAAGTTCCGCGCCCTCAGCCGCAATCCCGACAAGGAGATTTACGGCCACTTCACCAACGCTACCGACACGAACCTGCTCAAGATCACCATGGCCTCGGTGCAGGACATGATCATCCAGCGCAACCTCAAGCTGCTGATACTATGATGCGCATCCGGACGTGCTCTTTTTTCCCAGCGTTTGTTTGTACCACGCATCATTATAAGATACCTCTTGGCTCGGCGACTTTTTTTCCCGCTTCGGTTTCCCGCTTCGGTTTGGCATTCTAATTCTACTGTACCCTTTTTTTTTTTTTTTAGGTTACCGTGCTGCGAGATTGCGGTCCTTTTCCGCCCATCGTTATTTGCATGCACGGCAGCCCTTATTGGTCGAGATCGACCGCTGCCTCTCGGTGGCCCACGCCGCCATCGCGGCGTCCAGGATGCGGGTGCCTCGCGGAGCGCAAATTTGCGTTTCATTATCGACATACCCCAGTGTCTTGCATCCCCCCTTTCATATCCCGACATGATGACGGCTGCACATCGGATTTGGGATTCTTTCGTTGAGCGGCGGCAATGTCTCTTTTGTGTTGCATGGGTTCGCGCGGCTGTCTGAACGGTAAGGGCTGGAATTTAGCCCTTGTGTTAGCATAACAAAAAAAGAAACCCTTTATTCTCAAACAACGGACAAGCGTCGTGTAAGGGTGGAATGCCTGCCGTCTGCAGCCGTCTCGCCTGACAGCTCGTCGTAATATTCCCCGTCGTGCAGCTGCCCCGCTTTTTAGTAACCGTCATCCAAACCCCACCTGCATTCGCACGGCCAATTAGACGCTTTGTCCCGTCGAGTGGCCTGCTGCTGACCATTGTCCCAGCAACATGCTCGTATTTCCAATGTTTTACGGTTAAATAAACTTGTTGTCTTAATACGAGGAGAACATGATGATCCTCGGTGGAGCTGTTATACGCAATGAAAAGTGATTTTGACTCGTTTTCTGTCCCTCTCGCATTTCTTCTCGTCCACGATTCGTGTGCATTGCTCTTTCCGTGCTCAACCGCCTCTCGCTCGACAAAATAGCTGCATCGACAATCGCTAAGCTCTCAGCTGAAGTCGGTGAAACCATTTTCTTGCGCCTCTTCTAGAAGCCAACGACTCGCTTCTCTTTCATCATAGCGCGACCCACGCACAAGGCACCTACCGCATTCCTCGTCCGAGCCACATACCGGCCTGTGAAACAGACTTTCGTTTGCAAATAGCCGCAACAGCTTCACGACCAAAAGTCCACTTCATTTGATAGACGGTTCTTACTTCTCCCTTCACTTCCGATGGATTCTCGCTACGAGCCGGCCGTCGATTCGAGCTTCGAGCCGTCTGGCGCCCTGGAGAAACAGCCCTCCAGCTGACTAGCCGGCCTAAAGGCAAAGCTGCCACCCTTTTTGCACACCAAAAAGGGAATCGTCACCGTCGTTGTCGTCACCGTCCTCATCCTCGGCGGCGGGCTCTCCGGGCTAGCGGCCCTACGAACCCATGGCAGCCATGACTCGGACGCCAGTAACAAAAACACCACCGGCCTGCAAATTATCACCGAAGACTCGTATTTTTACGGCGAATCGCCCCCGGTCTACCCGTCCCGTAAGTCCTGCCCTCCCGAGCAGAGTCTCGTGAGAGAATCCAAAGAGTCCCCCCCGGCTAATCTGGTCCGCTATTCCAGCGAACATGACCGGCGTCGGGTCCTGGGCCGTCAGCTACAATAAGGCCGTCGCACTCGTTGCCAATATGACCTTTGACGAACGTGTCAGCCTGACCGCTGGCGCCTCCTCCTACTCCAACGGCTGCTCTGGCTACATCCCACCCGTGTCCAGTGTCGGGTTCCCGGGCATGTGTGTCAGTGACGCCGGCAACGGGCTGCGCAACACTGACTTTGTCAGCTCGTGGCCCAGCGGCATTCACGTTGGCGCCAGCTGGAACCGTGACCTGGCGGCGCGCCGTGCCAGTGGCATGGCGGCCGAGTTCAAGAAGAAGGGCGTCAACATGCTTCTTGGCCCGGTAGTGAGCCCCGTCGGCCGCACCGTCCGCGACGGGCGGTACTGGGAGGGTATGTTTCGCTAGACACGGCCGCTCCTTTCTAGGACCTCCACTAACCATGCGCAGGCTTCTCTGTCGACCCATATCTGGCGGGTGCGCTGGTATACGAGACGGTCGCCAGTTCTCAAGAAGCCGGAGTCATCACAAGCACAAAGGTGGGTGCCCCAAGCGAATGCGTTCCATGTCGTGCCGAACCGCCACTCACGTAACTAGCATTTCATTGCCAACGAACAGGAGACGAACCGTCAGCCTATCAGTGGCCTGCAGTCGGTCTCAGCCAATATTGATGACCGTACCATGCATGAGCTCTATCTTTGGTTCGTCAACCCGTCTTCTGCTGATTTCCCTCTCCTGACCCGTCCAGGCCTTTCCAAGATGCTGTCTACGCTGGAACGGGAAACATTATGTGCTCCTACAACCGTGTAAACAATTCATATGGATGTGCCAACAGCAAGACCTTGAATGGTCTCTTAAAGACCGAGCTCGGATTCCAGGGCTTTGTCGTATCCGATTGGGGTGTAAGTCCGACAATATTGCTCATCTCAATCCCTGGCTGACAATATTGCACTAGGCACAACATGCTGGCGTTGCGACTGCACTGGCTGGAATGGACATGGCTATGCAATCCACTTCCTACTGGGGCAGTAAATTGACCGACGCCGTTCAAAACGGTTCCGTGGCAGAATCACGAGTCAATGATATGGCGACCAGGTACGGTTATAACTCGCGGCTGGCTGGCCTCCATAGACCCTGCAAGCTAACTGGGAAAGGATCATTGCATCGTGGTACCAGATGGGACAAGACACGGACTTCCCAACGCCGGGTATTGGCATGCCGGCGGATCTGACAAAGCCGCATACTATTGTTGATGGCCGGAATACCACGGCACGGCAAATATTGCTAGATGGCGCCATTGAAGGCCATGTGCTCCTGAAGAATGCAAACAACGCCTTGCCGCTGGACGCACCCAGACTGATCTCTATATTTGGATACTCAGCCAAGGCTCCAGACCACAACGACTACACGCCGGGCAGCACTACGGCTTGGAGCTTTGGAGCCGAGTCGGCCAACGAAACAGAGACGTATATGGCCTTTAACAGTGCCCCTCCGACATCGCCTTCGGCCATTGCTATTAACGGCACACTGTTCTCGGGTGGCGGCTCGGGTACTACAGCTCAATCGCTTGTCAGTGCGCCTTTCGATGCTCTCACGCAACAAGCATGGGCCGATGGCACTGAGCTATTTTGGGACTTTACCACGGATAACCCTAGTGTCAACGCGGCCTCTGATGTCTGTCTCGTTCTGGTCAACGCTTGGGCGTCTGAAGGCTACGATCGACCTGGTGTTCAGGACGACTACACGGATGGGCTGATCAAGAATGTTGCCGACCAATGCAACAACACCGTTGTCGTCATCCACAACGCTGGCGTGCGTATTGTCGACCCATGGATCGACCATGACAACGTGACGGCTCTCTTGTTTGCCCATCTACCCGGCCAGTATTCCGGACAAGCACTTGTTTCGATTCTGTATGGGAAGTCCAACCCGTCGGGCAAACTGCCGTACACGGTGGCCGCGAACGCGTCCGACTATGGTGACCTCCTGGACCCGGCATTGCCACAAGGCATCTACAAGTACTTTCCCCAAGCGGATTTCTCCGAGGGGGTTTTCATTGATTACCGGCGCTTCGATGCCAACGACATCACACCTCGTTACGAATTTGGCTTTGGCCTGTCGTACACAACCTTTGACTATGCGGATCTGCAAATTGTCAAGACAACTGAGGGCACCGCCAGCAACAGCAACAGCAGCGCCGCCAGCGACAACAGCACCCTCTTTGCTCAGTACCCGACGGGCGCTGTGCGGCAGGGCGGCCAGACTGACCTTTGGGATGAGCTCGTGACAGTCTCTGCAAACATCACCAACACTGGGGATATGGACGGTGCCGAAGTGGCACAGCTTTACGTCACCCTGCCGGGTGGCGGCAGCGATGCAGACGTACCAATCCGCCAGCTGCGCGGATTTGAAAAGACATTTGTCAACACCTCGCAAACGGCGACGGTCGAGTTCTCCCTGACGCGGAGAGATTTGAGCATCTGGGACACGACGGCCCAAAAGTGGCTGCTACAGTGGGGTAGCTACAATGTGAGTGTAGGATCAAGCAGCCGCAGCCTGCCCCTGGTAGGCACTTTTGCCATTGAGTGAGGGGCTTGGGGAATGGTATGGGCAACGAGAACACGACGGCATAGATTGGGGGCTATTTGGTCTGGACTTTTTCGGGTTTGTTTTTCTACTGGAGTTTGGTGATTTGCATGTTTGGGTTTCATTTATGCAGGACACATACTCCGTAATTCTTGATCAATTGATAAGATGCACATTGTGACAAGGAGTGAAGTGTGTTCCAGGGCAGAATCTCTCGGTTACGCGCAATCAGCGACTGGCATTGACAGGTTTGCAGGCTACTACTCTTCTTGCGGCTAGACGTCGTCGGCTATTTATTACGCGGAGTCCCACGGTGACATTCTCGGATGGACTGTGATCAACGTCCCGAAGTGTTCTATTTTTGACAAAAGTGTTGACGAGGAAAATACGAGCTGGAAGCGAGCACCCTTTTTGGCCCCTTCCAACGGTCGGCAACGGCGCCCCATTTGTCGCGTGTGCTCGATTATTGTGATAGCTGACGGTGTGCCTGTAAGCGTCCTTTTCCGGGCCTTCCATTCCGGGACACAATAGGCGGGGATGTGGAGGAATATATACGAGAATATGAAACCAATAGAGCGCTCGGCACGCCGAGCGTGTTGAGCGTAGAGGTCATATGACCGCGGAACCTTGCCGTTTGGACGCGTTCTGGGAAGCACTGATCGCCTGCTGGACGAGGTGTCTACGAGTCATCATTACGAGTGCATGCAGAATTTGCAGCCACAGTCGACGCTCGGGCCAGATAACATTATGCCGCAGCGAGAGCGCAGGATTCCGCCGGCGCCGTTGCCCGTGCGGCAGGAAATGACGGAGGCTGGGCCGGCACTGATCCTTTTCCACATGGGCGTACATGGCTTACAAGGGAGATGTCGAAACGACGGGACAGGGGAGGGGGAGGGAGACGAGGAGAGGAGGAGACGGGGAGACGAGGAGACGAGGAGAGGAGGGGCGCGTCTCCAAATCCAAAGCCTCGGGAGCTATGCATCGCGAGCCAACCGAGAAGCAATAGAAGGTGTGTTATAATAACTATAGTATTAAGGGCAATTAACAGTTCAATTCGCGACAATCGGGCTAGAAATGAAAGGGCTGTTTCGGTCCCAACTCAGTATCGTGAGTCCCGGTCGGATGGCTGTTCTTTGGGGCTATTTCGGGAGGCTCTAGAACGCGTTAGGGATTTTTTTTACGCCGCCTTACAGATCATACAAGGACCTCTGCTTGCGTTGATGAGGTCCGCGCGTGCGAGGCGCCAATGGATTGAGTAGGCGGGCAGTGAGTATTACTTCGTACTCGTGCGAAAGAGAAACGAAGAGATACAAAGTACATAGTAGCCTGGGTCTGCCCGCGTTCCTGCACGTGTCGATTAGGAGTTGTTAGTGCTGTCTCAGGTGTCTGATCCCTGCCCGCGGCGCCAGGCCGTTTTGGGCATCGCTCGACAGCAATGATATCAGTGCGGGCTGCATGGACAGGCGGCTGGAGGTGTCATGGCGGATGCGGTCAGTTGTGCGAGATAACAAGTACGGCGTAAATCTACACGAGTTCTGTACTCGACGGCGCCTCGACTAAAGTTGCCGCTGGGCTCGAACCGTTATGGTCTCGGTGGGTGTGGCCATGTAAGAAGCAGGGGGGCAACGGTTGGCGGCCGCGGAGAAAAAAAAGAAAGAGAAGATGGGGTGATTTCATGGACATCGGGGCATTCTTTTCATCCGGCTGTGCAGCCCTCAACCACTCATCTGCCGCGGGCCGTGCATTGGTGAGACAACGCGAGCCGGTAGACACGGAGACGACTGGCGCATTTGTTGGTGCTAAAAAGTAAGCTCAGACATCGTCATGGCCCTGGTGTCGTCGAACTGGGCGGCGCCCTCCCCACCAGAAACGCCTCGCTCCGTGTCAGAGTATTCTCTGTGCCTTCTACTCGTATTAGTGCGTTTCTACGGGGACCCATTTGGCGTGAAAAAAGTACGACGTAATATACTCAAACTTGTGGGCAGTCTGACAGCCAGTCTTCCGGTGTGGAGTTTTTGGTTGCTGTGATATCTTACTCGTATCTCAAAGACGACGTCAAGGTTACATATGACGCCCCCTCGCGTCGCCAAGGCGTTGAGCAGAAAGAGACAAGCCATGAGCAAAAGCTTAGCGATGGAGCTATTCGGCACTTTGTTGTCTGGTTGGCTGGCTGGCTCCGCGTTGAAACAGACACGAGAACCTTGGCTACCACTGTAGATACACTTTGCAAGGGAGCCCAAACATGCTTGGCAGTGATTAAGTCGGCTAGGTTTGAGATCTCGCCGCGCGCACGTCACAATGGACCATGACTTGTAACGCTGCGGCAGGTGCAGAGTCTCGAGTGGACGAGGTGGCCAAACCGAAGAGGCCAATGAGCGTCCCGGAGACCGGGGGGAGGGGGCGCTGTTGGGAGTCCCATGCAGGGACAATATCCCTCCGTCTCGTCCAGGGGGAGGGGGCCCTTACCACTGTATCCATTTGCGTGGGAAGCAGATGCAGCCTGCCCTGTTGGACAGCCATTTTTTCTTTCGCCGGCGCGTGCCCGTACTCAGTAGGAAGAAAGCGTAGGATCGCGTCGTGACGCTGCTTTCGTGCCGGCCAAAACGAAGGGAAAAAAGGGCCGCTCGGGCATCCACGTTGAATCGGACAGTGTAACGGTGCTGGGCAGCCGAGATAGACATCCGCATCAGCAGGATTCAGAGATAACCTTTGGCCACTCGGGGATTGTGACCGGAGCTGCAGCGTAGGAACGTGTCTCTTCAAAGGATCGCACGTGTGGTGCACAGACGACAAAAAACTCCATGACGGCAATCTCGGGAAGTTCACGTCAACCTCGTAGTGTTGAGCTTGGGCCCCGAGATTCACAGTTTAGCGGCCGGCCAAAAGCTCCGAGCTTCTTTTCTGTCCAGTGGTCGTACGGAGTACCCGCAGGCCTGTCCAGGCCCTGCCCAGGCCTGGACAATCTCTCTTTTTCCCCCTT
Organism: Leptographium radiaticola; assembly: GCA_019925535.1. NCBI lineage: Eukaryota > Fungi > Ascomycota > Sordariomycetes > Ophiostomatales > Ophiostomataceae > Leptographium > Leptographium radiaticola. The sequence continues at coordinate 592,056 of JADHKK010000013.1, read as the reverse complement.
GTTCCCCAGCAACCGGAGGCGGCGGCCATGCCTCCCGGCCGCCGGCGGCCCTGTTGTGGCTGCCGCGTGGCTGGGAGGGACGGACTGCTGTGCACAATGGGCCGAAACAAAAAAAAGATCGTCGACGGCTCCACGGCTTCGTGCCTTTACGGCTTCACGGCATAAAGGATTCGCGCTTTCTCATGAGACGACAAGGCTCCGCGTTCAAGGGCGGGAAGCTAGGTCTCGGCGGTCCTTAACCACGAGGACGGTGTCCTTGGCTCTCGTCAAATTGCAAGACATCATGCGCACAGGGCCGGCGAGGCCCGAGGCCGGCTTGCAAAAAAAATCGAGGGGGGGGGCGTGTGGTACAGAGGCGCAGCTCCCCGCTTCGCACAGTTGCACAGCTCGTATCTTACTCGTTCTTGAAGTTGTTCGCTGCCCCCCCTCGATTCAACGTTGTTGGGGGCCTATTACTGCTTGGCTAAGCGACCGTTTCAAATGGCCCAAAGCGGTCTAGAACTGCAATCGCTTTAGCTTTTTTTCGCGTTTTGTGTTTTGCGTTTTTCATTATTGCTTATTCCTGCTTAGCTTTTGCTTACAGTTCTTGCATTAGTATGCAAACAGCGTAAAACACAACTGTGCTCGTTGCCGGCGGTTCCCCGGTCGCTGATCTTCCCGCATTGGTGATTCATGTGACTCGCGCTCTGGTCGGCCCACCGATGTGACTCTGCCGTACAACTTGCTGTTGATCACAGCCTCGCGGGAACGTGGACGGGATGTGCTGCACTACATACACAACGACAAAGAACCGTCCAACAGGTTGAACACCTGATGGACAGTTGTTGGACACACCTTCCCCTGGGCACGGATACACGGCCCCCCCCACGGATGACATCCAGCTCTCTCGCGACAGGTTGTATTACACATCTTGTCTGGAGAGAGTCGTATCTCCTACTCTGGTTGAATACGAGTGGTTTTTTTCTTCTTTGGTCGGCTGGTCGCCTGTACTTGCCCCCCCGCCGTCCTGCCCATCCATTGCCATTGCCAGAGCTGTCTGGTACGGCTGCTAGGCTGCCCACTGCAAAACAGATGAGGCAGTGGGGACGGCTGCACAGCATTTTCATGTGATGCAGCTTTGTAGTGGGGTCGTCTCCTCACCAGAGCTCGATGGTCGTTCTCATAAAGGCGCATCGTGAGAGGCCAATCGCGCCGCTTCCCCGGCAGACGATATATCACGGCGCCATGTGCCGAAGAGGAAAAGGGGCTGATTCTATTCTTGTTGCGAAAATAAGCAGCGAAAAGGCTCAAATGGACAAAAATGACGAAAAATGACAGAATTATGGATGCAATTGGCAAGAGCAACCCGCGAGGGTGCCACCAAGCGATGGGCTCAAGCGGGTTTCACGGCGTATTTGCCCCATATTCACCCCTGTCCTGTTTGCCACCTGCATACCCTCTCTTTGCCTTCTCCCCTCTCCCCCTTGCTGCTCGAGAGCCTCTCTCCGACGACCTTGGGTAGCATGGGCCCTCTGCTCAGGCTTTCCCTGTCACGTCGCCTTGCCATCGTCCTCCCTCATATCGTTCCTCCAATCTCGGTACGCGCTCTCAAGGTGGAAAAAAAAAATAGAAAAAAAAATCCTGCTTTTACAATGGTTCTGGCCATCATGAGACTGGCCAGCAGCCACAAACGAAACAGGTCACATAATGACATTACGAGTCCGTTTGAACGCCACGAGCCTGCGCTTGCTCACTAACACGGCCACCGGTCGGCGGGCCCCGAATGGGCTCGGCTCTCGGCGGGCGTCTGGTCTCAGCTTTGCCGTCCGGATGGCTGTGACCAGCCAGTCCCCTTGTTTCGTTGTGTCCTGAGAAACCGTTCTGCAGGCTCGATCGTCTCCGGTGGCCTTGAAACAGGACGGGCTGCAGCAGCGCCGCCGCGATTGCGACTCGGGAACACGGAGCAGACACCCGAGCACCAGCAAACCCCGCCTTGGCTGTTACGCCCCTTTTCGCTCTTGTGTTCTCCTAGCCACCTGCAAAAGCAGTCCGAGCACTGCAGCATGCAGCAATGCAACCCCCAAAGAGGAACAATGCTACCTGCAGTGGTGGAACCCCCTCCTAGCTGGTTAGTCGGTCCTCGCCCTTCCCAGTCGAGACTGGGCGGCATTTTCTAGCTCGCCCTATGTAGCCGCAGAGCTGCAGCCAGTCTTGTTTCGACCTCTTCCTGGTGGGGTGCAACGAGCCACCCCCTGCTCGGATGGAGCTCACCATGTTCTTAACACGCCCGTGTTAAGAAACGGGAACGGCCCTCTGCAGCCATGGCAGCCAAGTGGAGGGCATTGAAAGAGGAAAGAGAGAGGCAAACGGCAGTGTTCTGGCACGCCTACTTTCGCTTGCTCACGCCTCTGCTACTCGTCCGTCCACACACACTCCACCCCCCTTCCCAGGAACTGAATATAATACTGGCGGCGGTCGAGCGTCTGCAGGTTCTTCCCAGCCAGGACGCTGTCGTTTTCTTCTCCTAGACTGGACTCTGGACCGTTTGAACCAAAGCTGCTGGCACTTTGTTAAGCTTCGAGACAGCCCCAGTTGTCTTCAGACTTCGGCCAAACCGCACAACCACCCCCCCTACCCTCCTAGCCTGCTGCATGCGCTCGGGGGCAAACCACACACCCTGCGGGAGACTCAACCCTTCCTGTCACGGTCCCCCTCCACACATCCCGTACTCCCCTCGGATATGGATCACATCTCTAGCTGCATGCTTGCTCCCAGCACCGGCCACTATGGGCACCAACGCTTTGGATACATAGAAAAGCTGCCTGCCTCCCCAACCATTGACCCGCAGGTGAGTTATGCTGCACACACTTCCCAACCGTCACCTGCCCCAAGATCCTGTTGCTTGCTTGCTGGTTGCAAGACTTGCCCCCGCCCTTCACCATGTCGAAAGCAGAGGCTCACATGTCGCTTCTCTTCCGCGCCAAACAGCCGCAGCAGCAGGAACAGCCTCCGCTCCAGGAGAAGCCCTATGTCTGGAGAATGCACTCGCAGACTGAGCGCAAGTACCAGCTCTTTCCCAAGGAGAAGCCCCAGCTGCCGCTGGGTCCTGGGAAGGGACTCGACCCGGAGCAGGCCTATGCTCTCGCCATGGGCCAGGGCAGCAACGGGACCGGCGCTGGCGCCGACAAGACTGCCGCCGCCTCCAACGGCCTCCGCCTGCGCATCAAGGAGCACACCCTCACCCGCCGCCGCAAGATCAGCGTCCCCGAGCTGGGGCCGATGACCACCGTGCAGGAGATTGCCATGGATTCCCGTACGTTCATCTGCTTTGCCCACTAACTTGAGTCGTCGCCGTGCTGACGGTCGCCTCTGCAGCCACCATCCCGGGCCGACCGCCTCTTCACGAGCGCTCCATCAGTGCCCCGGGCCACAGCAACAGCTGGCGACAGCACCACTTGGTCGACTGCATGATCCCGTACGACGAGACCAATGAACTGTTGGCCGTCTCGGAGAACCCAATCGACCCGCCGCGATGCAATTCCGCCCAGGCCGTCCTGTCTCCCTCGGCCACGACCGGCGCAGCCACCAAGGCCGCATGCTCTTCGCCACCACCGCAACTCCGCCCGCTCTCCCCCCACAACTTGACGCTCATCATTCCTCCGCCCCAGTCACACACGGTTGTCTCTCGACCGTCAACTTCGGCCCTCTCTGGCCTGGGCATCCGTATTCGCCAAGGCAGCCATTCCATCGACTCGACCCTGCGCTCGGCTCACTCGGACGGCTCGCCGCGCAACCGCGCACCCTTTACGCCCCTCTCGGCGTCCATGTTCTCGACACCGCTCTCCGCCATCTCGTCATCCTCGGACATCACTTCGCCACCCGGTACTACATCAACCCTTCCGACCCCCGTGTCGACAGCTGGCACGTCGTCGCACGCCGAGTCTCGCGCTTCGCCCAAGCTGCGCATGGTGGCCGAGACCAACTACGCTGTGGTGCTCTCGACGACCAAAAGCGGTCGCAACACGCCCGTTAACGCGGCCGATGTGGCCACGACCGTCTCTACGCCGAAAGCAACGACATCCCCGGTAGGCTGTGTCGAGAACATCACCACGCCTGCTCGCAGCATGTCCATGTCCACAAAGGGGGTAGCGACTTTCGGCCATCGTCGTGGCCAGTCTGAGTCGGGCAGCATCATGGAACGCGGGCGGCCGCGCAAGCGTCGGGCATCGCGAGAGGGGGCATCAACGTCCCTGGGCCTTGTGTCGACCACGTCGCTCATGTCGAGTGTCGCAGCCCCCCCTTCTGTCAGCGCGTCCGTGACGGCGTCGCCCTCCTCCGCGTCGGCAGCCACCTGCTCGACCCTGAAGCGGACGGCGTCCAAAGCCAGCCGGAGTGCGGAGAGACGCGCGTTTGAGTTGCTGCCGCGTGGCTGGAAGGCCGCCGAGGCGCCGGCGTTGCTGGGCGTGGCACAGTCGGCAGCTCTGGCGGCGCAGGCGTTGCAGCAAGCCGCTCGCTTTGAGGTGCTCCGGCGCGAGGATGTGGAGAGTCTGTCACGCGAGCTGCGTAACCTGGACGAGCGCACGGAATACCTCCGCCGCACGTACACATCGCTGCGGGCTGGACGGCGCAACCTGCACTCACGCATCTGCCAGTACTTGCGGTCTCCGCGTGTGGCCCGCTTTAGCCACGAGTCCATGCTGCGCCAGGAGGAGGTTCTGGCCGAGCTGGATGCGTCCATAGACGACTGGGTCACGAAGCTGGAGCAGGCGGAAAACCGCCGTACGCGGGTGCGCCAGAAGCTCTTGGAGCACGTGGCCGCCGCGGCGACGCTGCCACTGATGGCCCCTGAGGTGGCTGCGGCCGTGGCCAGCGCAGGCGCGCGACTGCCAGGTGCCGCCACCGCCAGCACCGCCGTCGTCGGCGTCAGCGAGACGCTGCAGATGGCCATGGGCTTGGCGCAGCGGCCGGGCACCTCAAACTCCATGACGGGCACGACAGGCACGATGGCCAACAACATCTCGACGCCGCCACGGAGCCCTTCCAAGGCGTGCTTCATGTCGTCCACGGCCAGCGCTAGCATCGTGGCGCCTGTCTCGTCCTCCCCATCGCCCCAACGCCCCATTGTGGCCCAGGTGCCGTCGACCATTCTGGAGCAGCCGCTGGTGGAGGAAGCCATGGCGATCGGGGAGTCCGAGGCGCGGAAGAAGGCCGAGGCCGTCACCGGCGAGATGTCGCCCGCCGACTACATTGCCGCGTCGATGAATGGCATGGCCTCGCCGGCCCCGTCCATCTGTTCTCGCGATGACGCCGAGAGCATCCGCATCTATGCGGGCGACGACCTGTACGCCCTCTTGGCCGACGTTGAGAGCCAGATCACGCAGATGGGCGGCAACGGTCAAGGCTCGGACGATGCTGGCAAGGTGGGCTTCCACGCAGAGACCGGCGTGCCCCAGGAGGCGGCGCCCAAGCGGCCCAACGGTCTCGACAGCGACATGAACACCAAGTCGACGATGGTGTTGGCGCCTCCACATGCCCCCAACTACGCGAGATTCTCGCCTGCACTCAGCGAGGAGTTTGACGATGAGGCCGAGGCTGAGGCCGAGCTCCTCCTGACGTCGGCCGTCTTCCAGGCAGAGCGGAGCGTGCTGGCCATCTGAGCGAAAGCACCGCAATCTTCCAAAAGTCAAAACTGCCGACACCACTTCATTCACATTTCTTTTCCGTCGGCACTACAAATCCCGCCTTACGATTCTCACACTCCTTTGCATCTCTCTTTTTGGGCTCTTGTTCAAGCACGAAACGATTTGAAACGGCTGACCCGCATCGGATCTCCTGTGCCCGTGACAGGATCCAAAAGCGTTGCGTTTTGTCTGGCCCGCTATTGATACCCTCATTTTTCTCGACATTCCTTTGAGAGCATACTTTTTTTATTCCTCTTTTCCACTTGCGACTAGAGCAGTCTTTCCCTTCTGCCGCCGTTTTCTCATCGTCAGCTTTGTCTTACCACACATCTTCCATTTTCGTTTTGTTTTTTTTTCTTATTACGGCTTCGCCTAGACTGGACCATCCTGCCCATCTGATCAGCCTCTTTGCAAGGCTTGAAGGGCTTGCCTTCATTGGCTAGTTTGTTTTGTATCTCATATTCCTGATTATCAACACTGAACGGAGTCACAGTATTGTTTGTATCAATAGTCACATTTCATTTGCCAAGCTACCAGGCATAGGCCATATATCCTAGCTAGAAAAATCACACAAGAAACATGGTGAAATATCTCAAGTCTACCTGCTTTTGGAAGCTGCTTTGGGTTATGCGTGACTCCGTTTTGCTTGCTTTGGAGCTCAATGCGCTATAAATCGGCTTAAGGAAGGTGGGGGCTCCAGTGAGTGCCGCCGCGCCTTCCTCCCTACGTCGTAGTTTCCGCCGGCATGCGGTGAGGAAGCGATCTCCTGCCGAATGGGCGCAAGTGGTTTCGGCGTAATAAGAGCTTTGTGCCTCTTTTTATCGTCTCCATTTCGTCCTTTTAAGCGCCCTCTTCTCCATTGCCGCCCTCTCTGCATTGGAGCTCTCTGCATTTTCCATGCTGGCCGCCTTTTATTTGCAGAGGACCGCCGCCGCCTCGCCCTTGCAAAGGACTGCCGCCGCCCTGTTCAGCTCGTCCCGCGCAGCACGTGCAAGCTTCTGCACTGGTACGTTTAGGTCTCTGAGCTGCCCGCCAAGCCGTTCTCGACCGTCACCACCACCACCGCCACGACAGCCGCCACGGCACCGCTTTCTCGTCCGAAACTTTCACGGATCCTCCATCTTGGCCATGGCGAAGCGCGACTGCTGCTCGCTCTCCAACTATGATGTGTGGCGGACGCAGCACACGACGGCCAGCTTGCGCATCGACTTTGAGGCCCAGGTGCTGCGCGGCCACGTCGTGCTGGACCTGCTGCGGTGCGAGGGCAGTGCGGGGGCCGCCGATGCCGCCGCCGCCGCCGCCGCCGCCGCCGCCACCACCGATATTGTCCTGGACTCGAGCTTCCTCGATGTCTCGGCCGTGACCGTCAATGGCGAGGCGGCCGCGTGGCAGATCAAGCCACGCACCGGGCCGTTGGGCGCTCCGCTGCACGTGACTTTGCCAGCGGCGCTGACGGCGGCGGCGACGGCGCCGGGCCGCACGGTGCGCGTGCGCATCGACCTGGCGACGACGGCCGCGTGCACGGCGCTGCAGTGGCTGACGCCGGCGCAGACGTCCAACAAGGCGGCGCCGTTCATGTTCTCGCAGGCGCAGGCGATCCACGCGCGGTCGCTGTTCCCGTGCCAGGACACGCCCGACGTCAAGTCGACGTACTCGTTCCGCATCGCCTCGCCGCACGCGGTGGTGGCCAGCGGGCTGGTGGTGGAGGAGGCCGACGAGGCAACAGACCTTCCCCCCTTGGCCGCCGGCGACACCCTCTACCGCTTCGAGCAGACCGTGCCGATCCCCGCATACCTCTTCGCGCTGGCCTCGGGTGACATCACGACGGCCTCCATCGGGCCCCGCTCGCTCGTGGCCACGAGCCCGGACCAGGTCAAGGCGTGCCAGTGGGAGTTTGAGCAGGACATGCCAAAGTACCTCGAGGCGGCCGAGAAGCTGGTGTTCCCCTACCAGTGGGGCGAGTACAACGTCTTGGTCCTGCCGCCGAGCTTTCCCTATGGAGGTACTGTCCCTCGTCTTTTCGTCTTTTCGTCTTTTCGTCTTTTCAGTTTTGCGTCTTGCTGACCATGTCTTTCTCGGTCCACAGGCATGGAGAACCCCGTCTACACCTTTGCGACACCCACCATCATCAGCGGCGACCGCCAGAATGTCGACGTTGTCGCCCACGAGCTGAGCCACAGCTGGAGCGGCAATCTCGTCACCAGCGGCAGCTGGGAGCACTTGTACGTTTGACCCTGGTGATGGGCCGTGTGTATGGGTATGGACTGACCGAGCGTCCGATCAGCTGGCTGAACGAGGGCTGGACCATGTATCTGGAGCGGCGCATTGTGTCTTCGATTCACGGCGCGGCACACTTTGACTTTTCGGCCGTGATCGGCTGGAAGGCGCTCGGTGCGTGCAGGCTGGCCGATGGGCCTCTGATGTCGTGCCCTGGTTGCGTTACTGACGAGAGCAGAGGACTCGGTCAACGACTATGGCGCGACGCACGAGTTCACCAAGCTTGTCATCAACCACGAGGGCATCGACCCGGACGACGCCTTCAGCACGGTGCCGTACGAAAAGGGCTTCCACATGGTGTACTATCTGGACCGGCTTGTCGGCCGCGAGAACTTTGACAAGTTTATCCCCTTTTACTTTACCAAATGGAGCCGCAAATCGCTCGACTCGTTTGAGTTCCGCGACACCTTTCTCGACTTCTTTGGCCAGCCCGAGTACGCCCACCTCAAGGACGCCATTGCCGCGATCGACTGGGAGGGCCGCTTCTACACGCCGGGTCTGCCGCCCAAGCCCGACTTCGACACGTCGCTGATCGATGTCTGCTACGAGCTGGCGGCCAAGTGGAAGAGCAAGGTGAGCAGTTGTGTGTTGTCGTCGCCGCCCCCCCTCCCCCCGGGCTGGCAGTACGAGTAGTATGCTGACCTCGCAAAGGACTTTGTGCCCGCCCCGGCTGATGTGGAGGGCTGGATGGCCAACCAGAAGCTCGTGCTGCTGGGCGAGCTCCAGGGCTTTGAGCAGCCCGTCACGGTTGCGCAGTCGCAGGCGCTGGGGACGGCCTACGGACTCGTCGAGTCGCAAAACGTGGAGCTCAAGTCGGCCTACTACCTGGTGGCCCTGCGCGCCAAGGACACGAGCACGTACCAGGGCGCCGCGGACCTGGTCGGTACCGTCGGCCGCATGAAGTTTGTGCGGCCGCTGTACCGCGCGCTCAACGAGGTCGACCGTGACCTGGCGCTGCGCACCTTCGCCAAGAACCGCGACTTTTACCACCCCATCTGCCGCGCCATGGCCGAGAAGGACCTGGGCCTGCGGGAGGAGACCAAGAGCGTCTAGGGAGGATTTGTCTTGCTCTGCGATTGTTTCAACGCGGTCTTTGCCCTTGTTATACTTGGTGACCACATACTTTTAGCTACTGCAACCACGTTTCCAAAGAGCCGATTGTGAGCATGAGGATCGCCCGTATCCAAGGGGCCGAGGAGACGAGCCGTCCGTCATGATGCAGATCTTGACGCGGAACATGTCTTGCACGACCGGCCCTTTCGGACGGCAATCTAAAGTCCCCGCAGATTAGATCCGACCATGAGCCTGCCTTGTGTGCTGGGCTAAAAAGTGTTTCGGTCTGAACTCTCTCGAAGCCCAGCTACTCCGTAGAGATCGGTGTTCGGCCTGATATTGCCAGTGTGGATTGGCAAGTTTCAGCGGATAGATTTGCGAAACAGGGCTTTCATGGCCGAGAAAGAACTGTCCTCTGTCTCGCGTGCTACATTTGATTGCCTTGTCACATTCAGCAAACACTTTTCTTTACCAGGAGCCCCCAGGAAGAAGGCGGCCCGTCCAAAGAACGCTCCGTGCACGAGAAGAAGTGCATAATAGGGTTTATGCCTTGCCTTAACCAGTCATTTCCTTCTATGACGACGTCTGCGTTAGAGCCAATTAGGGGGGCGCAAATGCCGACAGGGGAGCCCCTCCCTGTTAGGGATGCTCCACTGATCATAGCAGCAAATATGGAAGGCGCGCGCCGCGTCGGCTAGGAATTTGTTGACGCGGGAACTACGGAATCTGGCATTTACAACAGATCTTTTGACTTTTTGCCCGGTGCGGTCGTCTCCTTGTCCCCAGCCGGCCACGGCCCCGAGTCTGTGCCGAATGCATCTCCAGCGCACCGTCCGACCTGCGACGCGCCGCACGTGAACAACGCCATCGACCTAGACGACATCGCATTCTCCTCAATCCATCCGCGCCGTTTTCCAAGCGGCTCTCGATCTTCAGTCCCGCGCCGGCGCCGGCCTGACTCTACCGCCAGTGCCCCCGACTCCATACCCGTTTAGGGCCCAGCAAGCGTCAGACCAAGGAGCGACGGACGGTACCAGCCGGATTCTCGCCGTCCAACTGAGCTTGCAGCCGTCGAGGACGATCCGAGCACAGCTACAACGCCACTCTTCCCCCGAGACACTAGAGAGATATGCGCCGGGGTCGACAGCAGGCGGCGAGCTCCTACGATACCATCAGCCCTTTCTGACATTTACGACGTGTCCAACCTGACTCTTTGTCGCCCTTTTCTACTTCTCCTAGCCGACTTCACTCTACTGCCAGCCCTGTTTTCACCACACCGACGACTGCGTATACTTGCGGCATCTCTGCGTCCACCAGACACACGAGCATCTGAGGCTTCGCTCCCTTGAGCGAAGTCTCTGCGTGAACTCCCACCGAGATGGCTCCGGGTGCGCCCGCCGCGGGCAGCGGCGGGAACATCAAGGTGGTGGTCCGAGTCCGTCCTTTCAATGGCCGAGGTAAGTCGTGCAAGGCCGGCCCAGGGGCCGGGGACGGAGGGCGTACGAATCAAGGCCGGCTGCTGATCTCCATGTGCTCGCAGAAATGGACCGCAATGCCACGTGCATTGTCGAGATGCGAGGCAACCAGACCATTCTCACGCCGCCATCGGACGTCCATCACGGCGGAAAGAACAAGGACACGTCACAAAAGGTCTTTGCCTTTGACCGGTCCTACTGGAGCTTCAACAAGAGCGACTCTGCCTACGCGGGCCAGACCGACCTGCACGACGATCTGGGCCGGCCGCTCCTGGACAATGCCTTCCAGGGCTACAACAACTGCATCTTTGCCTATGGCCAGACCGGCTCCGGCAAGTCGTACTCCATGATGGGCTACGGCAAGGATGCCGGCATCATCCCGAGCATTTGCCAGGACATGTTCAAGCGGATCGAGAAGCTGCAGCAAGACAAGACGCTCAAGTGCACCGTCGAGGTGTCGTACCTCGAGATCTACAATGAGCGCGTGCGCGACCTGCTCAACCCGTCGACCAAGGGCAACCTCAAGGTCCGCGAACATCCGTCAACCGGACCGTACGTCGAAGACCTGGCGAAGCTGGTCGTCAGCAGCTTCCAGGAAATCGAGCATCTGATGGACGAGGGCAACAAGGCGCGCACAGTCGCCGCCACCAACATGAACGAGACGTCGAGTCGCAGTCACGCCGTGTTCACGCTGATGCTGACACAGAAGAAGTTTGACACCGAGACCAAGATGGAAATGGAAAAGGTCGCCAAGATCAGTCTGGTGGATCTGGCGGGCTCGGAGCGAGCGACGTCGACGGGCGCAACGGGGGCACGCCTCAAGGAGGGTGCCGAGATCAACCGGTCTCTCTCTACGCTGGGCCGCGTGATCGCCGCCCTTGCGGACCTGTCGACGGGCAAGAAGAAAAAGGGCTCGACGGGCCAGGTGCCGTACCGTGACAGTGTCCTGACCTGGCTGCTCAAGGACTCGCTGGGCGGCAACAGCATGACGGCCATGATTGCGGCCATCAGTCCGGCCGACATCAACTACGACGAGACGCTGAGCACGCTGCGGTACGCCGACTCGGCGAAGCGCATCAAGAACCACGCGGTGGTGAACGAGGATGCCAACGCGCGGATGATCCGCGAGCTCAAGGAGGAGCTGGCGCTGCTGCGGAGCAAGCTGGGAGGCGGCAGCAGCGGCGCGGCGGCCGGCAATGGCGTCGGCGGCACGCCGACGGACGAGGTGTATGCGGAGGGCACGCCGCTGGAGAAGCAGATTGTCAGCATCACGCAGGCGGACGGGTCGGTGAAGCGGGTGTCCAAGGCGGAGATTGCGGAGCAGCTCGACCAGAGCGAGAAGCTGCTGCAGGACCTCAACCAGACGTGGGAGCAGAAGCTGGCCAAGACGGAGGAGATCCACAAGGAGCGCGAGGCGGCGCTGGAGGAGCTGGGCATCAGCATCGAGAAGGGCTTCATCGGGCTCAGCACGCCCAAGAAGATGCCCCATCTGGTCAACCTGTCGGACGACCCGCTGCTGGCGGAGTGCCTGGTGTACAATCTGAAGCCGGGCACGACGACGGTGGGCAACGTGGAGTCGAACGCGGAGCACCAGGCGAACATCCGGCTGAACGGGTCGCGCATCCTGCACGAGCACTGCACGTTTGAGAATGCGGCGGACGGCACGGTGACGGTGGTGCCGATGGCGGACGCGCCGGTGATGGTGAACGGAAAGCGCATCACGGAGCCGAAGCAGCTGCACTCGGGCTACCGGGTGATCCTGGGCGACTTCCACATCTTCCGCTTCAACCACCCGCTGGAGGCGCGGGCGGAGCGGGCGGAGCAGAGCCTGCTGCGGCAGTCGGTGACGGCGAGCACGCTGCAGAGCCTGGACCGAACGTCGCCGTCGCCCAGTCCGCGGACGCCGGGCGGACACGAGCGGTCGACCAGCAAGGCCGGGTCGGAATTCGGGTTCGGGTCGGCGGACGGGCGGCCCGACTCGCCGTCGCCGTTTGCGCGACTGGGCCGGGACTCGGACTGGTCGCTGGCGCGGCGAGAAGCGGCGGGGGCGATCCTGGGCACCGACCGCAACGTGGCCAGCCTCAGCGACGAGGAGCTTAACACGCTCTTTGAAGAGGTGCAGCGGGCGCGGGCGGAGCGGGTGGCCAACGGACGGGACGGCGACGAGGACGGCGAGTCGATGTCGTCGTACCCGATCCGCGAAAAGTACCTCTCGACGGGCACGCTGGACAGCTTCTCGCTCGACACGGCGCTCACGGCGCTCACGATGCCGTCGACGCCGAAGCAGGGCGAGGTGGAGGAGCGGCTGCGGGAGGTGCGCGAGGAGATGCAGCTGCAGCTGGAGCGGCAAAAGGAAGAGTACCAGGGCCAGCTCAAGAGCGCCGGGGTGGCCAACGTGGAGGTGGAGGAGATCAAGGTGGAAAAGGAGCGGATGGAGGAGCGGCTGCGGACGCTCAAGGCGGAGATGCAGAAGCAGCTGGACGTGCAGCGGCAGGAGTTCGAGGCCAAGATGGAGCGGCTGGACCCGCTCAAGCGACCCAAGGCCAAGGCGCAGCTGTCGGCGGAGGAGATGGAGCTGGCACGACGGGCGCTGCAGCAGTGGCGGGGACGGCACTACGTGCGGATGGCGGAGCAGGTGCTGCAGAACGCGGCGACGCTCAAGGAGGCGCAGATCCTGGGCCACGAGCTGAACGGCGACGTGGTGTTCCAGTTTGCGACGGTGGACGTGGGCCACGGGCTGTGCTCGTCGTACGACATGGTGCTCAACGGGGTGGCGAGCGAGGGGGAGGACGTGGCGCTGGAGGAGGCGGCGCGGCCGTGCATCGGGGTGCGGCTGATCGACTACAAGCACAGCGTGGTGCGGCTCTGGAGCCTGGAGAAGCTGCAGGAGCGGGTGCGGCAGATGCGGCAGGTGCACCAGTGCCTGGACGACCAGCCGGAGCTGAGCGAGCAGGTGGACGCGGAGGACCCGTTTGTGGAGGCGGCGATGCCGGCATACACGCTGGTGGGCGACGCGGACGTGCCGCTGCGGGCGGTGCAGGAGCGGCGGGTGCAGGACTTTGCGGTGGACGTGATGTCGCCGTACACGCAGCAGGCGATTGGGATCGTGCGGCTGGCGCTGGAGCCGTCGAGCGCGCGGGCGCCGTCGAACACGGTCAAGTTCAACGTGGTGATGCACGAGCTGGTGGGGTTTCCGGAGCGGGAGGGCACGGAGGTGCACGCGCAGCTGTTCCTGGCCGGGGGGGAGGGGGAGGGGATCACGACGACGGCGATGGTGCGGGGGTTCGACGAGGGGGCGGTGCGGTTTGAGAGCGTGCACAGCATGAGCATGCCGCTGTTTGGGCCGGCGGACGCGGTGCTGCGGGTGGCGGTGTTTGCGCGGGTGACGGCGATGCACCTGGACAAGCTGCTGAGCTGGGACGACATGCGGGATGCGGTGCCGCGGACGCGGGCGCGGATTGCGGAGTCGCAGTTCTTCACCGAGGAGCGCCACGACGTGCTGGCGCGGATCCAGCTGCTGGAGATGGACGAGGAGGGCGGGTACGTGCCGGTGGAGGTGGCGCAGACGAGCGAGCTGGACGCGGGCACGTTCCAGCTGCACCAGGGGCTGCAGCGACGGCTGGCGATCCACGTGACGCACAGCTCGGGCGAGACGCTGCCGTGGGACGGGGTGCCGTCGCTGCGGGTGGGACGGATCCAGCTGCTGGACGCGGGGGGGCGTGTGCTGGAGGGGGGAAGTGTGGGAGGGACGGGGACGGGGACAGCGACGGGAACGGCCGGAGGAGGCGCGGTGGATGTATCCCTAAAGCTGGCGGCGCCGCCGGTGTGCCGCAGCCACGCCAACGGGACGAGCAGCCTGACGGTGACGGGCCAGTGGGACTCGAGCCTGCACAACACGGCGCTGCTGGACCGGGTGACGACGGAGCGGTGCCGGGTGCAGATGACGGTGTGGTGGGAGATCAGCGCGGGCCATTTGGCGGAGCCGATGCGGTTCTCGGCGACGGTGTGCTGCCAGGTGCTGTCGCGGTCGTTTGTGCGGCAGCCGTCGATGCTGGCGGCGCTGTGGCAGTCGGTGCGGTTTGTGCGGTCGGCGACGGCCATGTTCACCATCACGATGCGGCCGACGCCGATCAAGCGGGTGGGCGACCTGTGGCGCATGAGCAGCCAGCACGACTACGTCAAGGGCGAGGAGAGTCTGGCGTCGTGGACGCCGCGGGGCGTGTCGCTGGTGTGCGACTATATTCGCGGGCGCAAGCGGCGGCGGCGCATGGCCGAGATGGGGGCGGCACAGAGCACGCTGAAGCGGATCGGGCTGCCGGTGGCGCGGGTGGTGGAGGTGGGGGGGGAGGGGGGGGAGGAAGAGGCTGGCCAGATGGAAAAAGACGAGGACGACGTGATGGGGGAGCTGAATGAGCTGCTGGAAGACACGCCCGAGGCGTCGCAAGTGTTGGGAGAGGGGGGGGTGGGAGAGGGGGGAGAGGTGGAGGTGGAGATGGCAAAGGAGTCGGAGGTGGGGGGGGGGGAGGCCGAGGTGGAGGTGGCAGAGGCGACAGAGGCAGAGGCAAGCGAGACGGCAGAGAAGCCAAAAGAGTCGGAGGTGGCAGAGGCAGGCGAGACCAAAGCAGACGAGCCGCAGTCAGCAAGCGAGCCCACGACGAACGAGCCAGAGGCGGCACAGACACCAAGCGAGGCAAAGACGGACGGACCAGAGGCGACAGGCGACCCAGAGGCGACAGGCGAGCCAACAGAGCCAGATGAGCCGACAAACGAGTCTACAGAGCCAAAAGACTCGGAGCCGGCAAGCGAACTGGCAGAGCCAGCAAAAGCGGCAGAGCCACCACTGCCAGCAGAGCCAACACTGCCAGCAGAGCCAACACAGCCAGCAGAGCCACCACAGCCAGCAGAACCAAGCCCGCCCGACCAAACCCCCACGGAATCCGACGACGACCGCATCCTCCGGAAATGCCTGCGGCTCTGGACAAAGTACCCGGATCCGCTGACGCAGCTGCTGCGGCCGGAACACACGGACCCGCCGGCCAACGGGGTGACGACGGACTCGTCCGAGCCGCCGCGCCTCATCACGACGGTCGTGTCGGTGCCCAAGAACCGCAAGGTCATGAAGGGCGGCTACCTGCTGGTGCCGAGCCACGACGCGACGCGCTGGATCAAGCGCTTTGTCGAGCTGCGGCGGCCGTACCTGCACATCCACAACGCCACTGACGGCGACGAGATTGCCATTGTCAGTCTGCGCAACGCCCGCATCGAGAGCGAGCCCGGCCTGCTGGGCCTGCTGGAGAGCCAGCACCCCGACTACCGCTGGGACCGGGACCCGGACCCGGAGATGGACGGCGACCGGCCCGACTACGGCAGCGATGCGGGCACCGAATCCGGCCGCAACGGCCGCAACGGACGCAACGGACGCAACGGACGCGCCGCCCAGAACGACCGCGACGACCGCGACGACAGCCGCGACGGCCATCCCAGCCTGCTCGACCCGTCGCCGGCGTCGTCCGTCACCAGCTCGCCGGCGCGGGACGGCCATCGGCGGGCACTGTCGTCGTTTTGGGGGGGGCACGGCCCTCGGAACGGGCAGAATGGGAATGGGAACGGAAATGGGAACGGGAGTGGGAAAAACGGGCATCATGGTGGCCACCACGGCCACAACTCCCACGCTCACACCCACAGCCGCCCGGGACTGCAGCGCCTCAGCAACTGGCTGCAGGCCGGCGTGTTTGCCATTTACGGGACGGACAACACCTGGCTCTTTGCGGCGCGCGGCGAGCGCGACAAGCTGGACTGGATCACGCGCATTGACCAGAGCTTCCTGATGCCGTCCAATGCGCCGTCGCTGGCCAACAGCCGGGCCGCCAGTCCGGCGGTCTTTTGAATTTTTGGGTGCATTCTTTGCCTCGACAAAGCGCCCACCTCTCATAACATTTCCCACGCCACTGCCAGTTTGTACATGGAGACCACATGGAGAGACCACAAGGAGAGACCACAGAGAGAGCGACAGAGACACCGTAGACATGATATACGAAAGACACCCCAAAATAATACAGACCAAACGCTCTTCTGAAATCCACGGACCATGGCGCTACTGCTTCGTCTACACTTGCCCTTTTGGAGAAAGTCCCTGGTTCCCTGGTTCCCTCTGACTGGTATTAGTCCCCCCGGCACAAGCGGTGTTGCGAAAAATTTCTGTCCCAAAATTTTCCCCTGCCTTGGCCGTTTGTCGTCTCCACAAAAAATGGGCCACCGTCGGCCTGCGGCTTCCTTGCTTTAAAGATGGCCCAGAAAAGACTTTTCGCCCTCCCTCTTCCCTCCGCCTGTCGCGACCTCTCCGTCTTCTCTCGTCCTCGCCTTCAACCCTTTCGATCCGCTCACGTCGTCCGAACTACCAAGATGTCCAACGAAATCGTCCACGCCACCATCAAGGGTAGGTTTTCGACCAAGAAAAAAGCAATTGCGCTCTTTACGATTTCTCCAACAGCAGCCGTGTCCCCTCCACTGCCCCCTCCACTGCCCCTTGCCCTGCACCCCCATTCCCATTGTGCAGTCTGCTCGCTCCTCACATAGCCACCATGACGACGCACTCGATCTGGTCCTCAGTCGTAGTGTTTCACCATACTCCCCATCCGATTCCACTGCCCTCCTCGCGACGCTCTTCCGTGCCCTCGTGCTTTTTTTTTCTGCCGCCCCGCCGCTATCTTATCCGCTATCGCGTATCGCAACCCCTCCAACTGACAACTAACAACTCACACAGATGGTTGGTTCCGCGAGATCTCGGAGATGTGGCCGGGCCAGGCCATGACGCTGCGCGTCAAGAAGGTGCTCCACCACGAGAAGAGCAAGTACCAGGACGTGCTGCTGTTCGAGTCGACCGACTACGGCAACGTGCTGGTGCTGGACAATGTGATCCAGTGCACGGAGCGCGACGAGTTCGCCTACCAGGAGATGATCACGCACCTGGCCATGCACTCGCACCCGAGCCCGAAGCGCGTGCTGGTGATTGGCGGCGGCGACGGCGGCGTGCTGCGCGAGGTGGTCAAGCACGACTGCCTCGAGGAGGCCATCCTGTGCGACATTGACGAGGCCGTCATCCGCCTGTCCAAGCAGTACCTGCCGCACATGTCCGTCGGCTTCGACCACCCCAAGGTCAAGGTCCACATTGGCGACGGCTTCAAGTTCCTCGAGGACTACAAGAACACGTTTGACGTCATCATCACCGACTCGTCCGACCCCGAGGGCCCGGCCGAGAGCCTCTTCCAGAAGCCCTACTTTGAGCTGCTGCACAGCGCCCTGCGCGAGGGCGGCGTCATCACTACCCAAGGTTGTAGGTTCCCGCCGTTTAGTTTTGGTTCCGCTCCACCCCAGATGGGTCACCATGTATTCGGAGAAGAGAAGCGACCGGGGGGGGGAGCAAGTGGATTTTTCTTGGATTTCGATTGTTTCTCCCCCTTGCTCAGGATTTCGACGGGCTCGTGCCCCCGAGACGAGAAAAAGAGTGCCGTGCCTGCTAACCGATTGAACCTACAGCCGAGAACCAGTGGCTGCACCTGCCGCTCATCACCAAGCTCAAGCAGGACTGCAAGGAGGTCTTCCCCGTGGCCGAGTACGCCTACACCACCATCCCGACCTACCCGTCCGGCCAGATCGGCTTCATGGTCTGCAGCAAGGACCCCAACGCCAACGTCAAGGTGCCCCTGCGGTCCTGGACCCCCGAGGAGGAGGCCAAGCTGTGCCGCTACTACAGCGCCGACATCCACCGCGCCAGCTTCATCCTGCCGACCTTTGCCGCGCAGGCCCTCAAATAGATCGAGTGCCAGCGGGGCAAAAAGACAAAAAATTGGGTCAGGAAGCGGTTTTGTTCTGGGGTGTCTATTCTTTCAGGCTCCCTCTTGTTTTATCCAGAGTTGCGTCTTGGACACGGTTCAGCCACGGTCCGGACACGAATACAACTGCAAGTATGAAAACGTCGTCGGCCTCTCATGTTGAAAGCTATGTACACGTGTTGCATGCCCTATTCCTCGAGCCGCACCTTTCCCGCGGCAACATCGGGATACACGTCAAAGCGCCGCTGGTCGCGCAGCGGAATGCCCGAGCGAGCCTCCTCGATGCGGCTGCCGTCGAGCGTGGCCGTGACAATGGTCTCGTGCTCGTCGGCCTCGACGAGCACCTCGGCCATGGGGCTGGCCACCAGGCTGTGGCCGTAGGCGTGGTAGGACGCGGCCAGGTCGCGCGCGGGGCTGCAGAGGGCGACGTAGATCTGGTTGTCGGTGGCGCGGGCGCGGGCGAGCAGCTGCCAGTGCAGGGGGCCGGTCGTCGTGTTGAAGGCGCCCGGGTAGGCGAGCATGAAGCAGCCGTGGCGCGCGGCCACGGTGGCCAGCTCGGGGAAGCGGATGTCGTAGCAGATGGCCACGGCAATCTTGCCGTACTCGGGCAGGTCGACAATCGTAATCTTGTTGCCGGGCGACAGCACGTCGGACTCCTTGAAGCAGATCCGGCCGGGAATGTCAATGTCAAACAGGTGCACCTTGCGGTGGGTCGCCAGCAGCGTGCCGGCCGGCGAGAAGACGAGCGACGTGTTGTAGTATTTCTTGGTTGGAGTGTCTTTTGCCTCGACCACTTCCGGGATCGAGCCGCCGACGAGGTAGACGTTGGCGTCGCGGGCCATGGCCGCCAGCGCGTGGAAGCTCGGGCTGGTCGCGGCCGGCGGCGGCGACGGCAGCAGCGGCTCCGCGTACACGGGGAAAAAGTCGCAGCCGTACGGCGAGTTGAAGCACTCGGGCAAGATCACAATCTTGGCGCCGCCGCGCGCGGCTTCGAGCACCTTTTCGCGGGCGTGCGCCAGGTTGGCCGCCTTGTCGGCGCCGCTGGCCAGCTGCACGCAGGCCAGCTGCACGGGCTGCCGCAGCACCGGCGGGTGGACGGACGTGGACATCCGGGCGGTGGTTGTGGTGGTGGTGGAGAGAGAGCCGGATAACGGTACGGCTGGTGATGCTGGTGATGCGGCAAACCGGATGCCAGCAGAGGGGCGGCCGAGTCGGGTCGATGCGCGGGGCAGCGTGGCAAAGGCGCGGGCAACGGCGGGAATGGCGGCGGCGGGACAGCGAGAGATGGAGCGCAAAGATGAAAACACGCGAAGCGTCATGTCCTTCTTTTCAATCTCGAAATTTTTGGGACCGCAAGTTGCCGGGATTTTGAGAAATAGAGTGCTATCGGCTGCCGTCCAAGGGCAGGTGGGGGCAGCGCCGGTGTCGGGAAGGTGGGCCGGCGGTTTACGACTGCCCGATTGGGGAACTTTGATAATAGTACACCAACTAGTACACAGGCACTTGCCATGATGGCTTTTACTCTTGCTTTTTGGCACAGTTTGCGCCTGACAACTTGTCCAAACCACATTTTCGTCTGCCATCATGAGCTGGCTTGGAACATCGGGGCCGCGCCAAGCGGCCAGACGGCACCCAGAAATCGGCAGTCCACGCCAGGCGCCGACAGAGTTTCCGCCTTCCCAGCGGAGGCATTTCGACGTCTTGGACGCGTTCTCTCCGCGGCCAGAAGCCTCAAGACGTCCTCTGACGACCTCGACTCCATCACGAAGCAGCCGACAACCGGACCATGACGTCCCATCCAGAAAGAGAACGACAGAGCAGGGAGATGAGAGGGCCAAGAAGAGAAGGAGACTATTGGGCATGGATGATTGGACAGGTGCCAAATTGAAGAAGCCTCTGGACATTCACTTTGCGAAGCCGGTTGGAGATGGGCCCGTCTGGGGCTGGGGGGGAGCGATGACCTCGGCTCCCTCTTCTACGACTGATGCATCTTCATCGGGAGCACCAAGGGCACGGTATTCACAGCTTATACGGAGCCTGGAAGACGCCGAGCCAGAAGAGCCGGAGATTTCACTCACCCGGAGCAGGTCATCTGGCCGGGTCCGGGGCCGCGAGCCAGAACAATCCAGCCAACACTGTTTGATGGATCAGTACTATTCACGTCCAGCTGGTGGGCTCGGCTACCGTCCTTCACGAGCCAGGGATCAGACACCCATAGCGCCGGATGCAGTGTATGAGCCTCCACCAGCACGAACCGCCAAGCCGATAATACTTGATCGAACGCCGTCCTTCCAGCATGGTAGCCGACGACAACCACCCTTCGGATCGGACACTCCCGCTTTCCGTCCATCGCCAGTCGTATCCACGCCCATTGGAAGAAGCACACAATGGAACGCACATGGTGTGAGCGGCGGAAAGGCGGCTGGCCAAAAGTCAGCGAGCCCACTTTTTCCAGATGTGAAAGTGCTCGAAACGCCGTCATCGCTGGCTGTGTGTGATCTGCATGATGGAGCTTTTAAAAGTAAAGAACAAAGTCCAACAAAGCCAAAGGCAACCGATGCCGAGCCACTGGCTGTGAAACGACTGGACATTCAGAGCATTCCCGACTACACCGACGATCCTATTGAGGACAGTTCTGACTAGGAGGAAAATTGATACAGATGAGGACCGAGGAAGAAGGATGCATTCTTTCGGCTAGACACCATCTTCAGAACGATTTGCGCTACCTGCCCATTTCAATCACAGCTTGGCCGGGCCATTCAGACGGGCCTCGGGGCCGTTATCCCCATATATGACTGCCACATCCAGCGAAAGCGCTTGCTGGGCGTCTCTGCTGGTCGGCTGCTCTCCAAGTCCCTTCTTCGCGATGAAGCGGCGAGCCATGGCCGCGGCCTCTGGTGCGCCATCGCTGTGGGCGTCGGCGAGCAGCAGTCCGACAATAAGGATTTCGGCAGCGGCAAAGAGCACATCACGGGCATCGGCCGTCAAGCTCTCAAGTGCGGCAGGATCGCGACTGGCCGCCTCGATTCGGGCCCGCAGGACTGTCCAGCGCTGGAGGATCTCGTCCGCCGACACAGTAGCTGTCACAAGCCACTCCAGGGCGTCCAAGCTGGCACGCCCACCAGCTGGATGTGTTAGGGTCCGCAGCAGGTCGGTGCTAAGGACGTCAGTGGTGCCCTCCCAGATGGCGTTGACGCAGCCGTCGCGGAAGAGGCGGGCCATGTTAAGCGGCTCCGTCTCGTGGTTGAGCAGGTAGCCGACACCACCAAGGGCCTCCATGCAAGCACCATGCAGTAGCGGGACGGCCTGCTTACAGCAATAGGCCTTGTGCAGCGAGCTGAGGGCACGGAGAAGGGGGGCAACAAGATGGGGAGGGGGCTGGAGGGGAGATTCAGGCTGCTGCCGGGTCCGGCCGGACACAGACGCCCTCTCCTGCAGGCCCATGATGTACGCCGTGTACATGGTCAACAGCATCATGCCGTGGTACTCGCCCGTGAGATCGGCAAGAGTCCGCATGTGCAGCGGACTCTGGTACAGCGGCATGCGCGAGCGGCCGCCGGGGCCACCGCTGACGTGGCGTACGAGAGCATACGCCTTGGCAACACCCAGGGCGCGACCGGCCTGGCCCAGACAGGCCACGGAGCAGTGAACACGGGTGATGGCCAGGACGGTGGAAATCTCACGGATTCCATCGCCTTCGCGGCCGAGCATCCACGCCCGCATACCACGCAGCTCGAGCTCGGCTGTCGGCACCGGCCGCGTGCCAAACTTGTCCTTGAGCCTCTGGATGCGCACGCCGTTCAACTCCGTGTCGCCCGGGCCGGCCATGGCTGTTGCCGGAGACGAGGCGCTCCGTCGGCGCCGCATGGGCGCGAAGAAGACGGAAAGGCCCTTGGACGGATGGGTGCGCGCGAGCAGGATCGTCATTCCGGCGTCGGTGGCGGACGAGAACCACTTGAAGCCGTCAATCGTCCAGGGCCCCAGCGGCAGGCCGTCAGCATCGACATCGTCACGGGCGGTCGTGCCAACAAATCTTGCCACGGTCTCGGTCTGTGACACGTCCGACCCGCCTGGCCGCTCTGTCATCCACTGGCCACTGGTCCAGGCACGCGCCGGGTCGCGCGACGTGAGGCGGTCAAAGGCAGCCTCGAGGACGCGGCGCTGAACGCGGTCCAACCGGTCGGGCGAGGCTGTCAAGTGCCGCTGCAGCAGTCGGGCAGCGCCGTCCGTCATGGCACCCGGACACGTCGTGCTGGCGGCCGAGGCCTCCCAGAGATGGAAGCTGTGCGTTCCTATTGTCAGCCGAGGCCAGAGACCCCTAGGCATGTTGTCCATACCGCATCATCTGCAGGACCCGGGAATGGGCGCCATAGTCGGTGGTGTAGTTATAGGCCACGATGCTGTCTTGTGAGCTCATTGCAGAGACCAGAGAGACGCAACAATTGCTCACCCTTTCTCGATCCCAAAGGACTGAAGACCTCGCCAGCCCGCCCCGGTGACCAGCTCGCTTGTGGGCACGCCGAATGCATTATGGCCGCCTCCACGGATATAGGGCAGGTTTTTCTCAGCATCGGTGATGAGATCGAAAATGCGAGGATCAAGAACGTCGGAGCCGAGCTGGGCCAGTTCTGGCTCGACCTGCCGTCTCAACTCTGCCGGGACGAGCACTGGTCGCCGGCCGCGGTGTCAGCCCAGGGAGAGAGCAGAATGGGCAGGCACTGAAAGAAGCTCACTCACACTTGAGCACACGCTGGAAGCTGACATCGTCAAAGAACTGGTTTCGGAGCTCCGGCAGCTGTTGGAAGAAGCCCGTGTTGGAGCTCGAGGGTTCCATGCTGTTGGCTGTCTATCGGACTGTTTGCTGGAGATCTAGCACATAGAAACGTCGCAGAGACGGAGTCCGCAGAGGAGCTTTACATGGTCTGAAATCACACCGCATCATCTGCGTCTTACAGCGTGTAAGCTCTAAGCCGAGGCAAGCTTGGTCGGAAACATTGTGCGGGGTATGAGCCGTGGAGACCAGTAAGTGCCCGTTAACGGTCACGTGCACACGCACACGCACAGCGCATGTACTACGTCGTACGCCACCGCGTCGCGTTTGGTTCCACTGGTGCTCCACTCCTTCACAAAATCCCATGCACACCGGCACAATGGCTGGCCGCGGGGCTTCCGTTGCAGATGCCATACAGCTGGAGGACGATGAATCGACGGCTTCTGACAGCGCTGACGAGGCGCACGATCGAGTCGCGGGGCGCGGTGTCAAGCGGAGACGGTCCAAGCCCGAGATCTTGGACGAGATCATCCCGGATGATGGCGCTGCCGAGAAGGCGGAGGAGGTGGCTGTAAAGGTCGAATGGACGGACGAGTCGGACGGCGCATACGAACGACTGGCCAAGCGCAAAAAAGGCGTGTCCAGACGTGGCAGCGGACGCGGACGCGGACGGGGAGGATCACGGGGAAAGAAGACAGACGGCCGAGGGGCAGGTCGACGGAATGGCAGTGACATTCGGGCCACTCACGAAGGCAGCGATAGTTCTGGGCGACAGGACAATGGCCTCGGAGACGTAGAGGACGCGGACATTCCAGACTACATTGTGCAACGGCGGCGGGAGTTTGAGGCCAGGCGGGCGAAGCTGAAAGAAGCAGGGCTGTTGCTGCCTCCGGACTACAAGGACGTGTACTTTTCAGAGGACGACCGGTCGGTTGGGCGGGTGACGGGACGGACGCGCGGTCCACTGCAGACTCGGCCTCAGTTTGGCAGCTCGATACGGCCGACGCGGGAGTGCAAGGACGTGCCTCTGGTGTACTCTGGAGGCGTCATCCCGGGGGTCATTGCGCAGTATCTGCGGGACTACCAGATTGCGGGGGTGCAGTTCCTGCACCGGCTGTTTGTATACCAGCAAGGGGGGGTTCTGGGCGACGACATGGGGCTGGGCAAGACGGTGCAGGTGGCAGCCTTTCTGGCGGCGGCGTTTGGCAAGACGGGCGACGAGCGGGACGACAAGCGGATGCGCAAGATGCGGCGGGCCGAGGGCGGACGGTGGTACCCGGTGGTGCTGGTGGTGTGTCCGGGGTCGCTGATCGAGAACTGGCGGGCGGAGCTGCAGCGGTGGGGATGGTGGCACGTGGACGTGTTCCACGGGGCGGGCAAGGCGGACGTGCTGCAGGCGGCGCGGGCGGGGCGGCTGGAGATCATGGTGACGACGTACGCGACGTACAAGAACCAGCGGGAGCGG
The DNA here is from genome assembly GCA_019925535.1 of Leptographium radiaticola. NCBI lineage: Eukaryota > Fungi > Ascomycota > Sordariomycetes > Ophiostomatales > Ophiostomataceae > Leptographium > Leptographium radiaticola. The sequence goes on along the minus strand of JADHKK010000013.1, from coordinate 567,523 downwards.
ATCAACACGGTGCGGTGGGACGTGGTGGTGGCGGACGAGTGCCACCAGCTCAAGGAGCGGCACTCGGGGACGACGCAGGCGATGAACGAGGTGAATGCGCTGTGCCGGATCGGGCTGACGGGCACGGCGATCCAGAACCGGTACGCGGAGCTGTGGACGCTGCTGAACTGGACGAACCCGGGGCGGTTCGGCAGTCTGCGGGAGTGGAACCAGACGATCAGCCGGCCGCTGACGGTGGGCCAGTCGCACGACGCGACGCTGCTGCAGCTGAGCGTGGCGCGGCGGACGGCCAAGAAGCTGGTGCAGAACCTGCTGCCGGACGTGTTTCTGCGGCGGATGAAGTCGCTGATCGCGGGCCAGCTGCCGCGCAAGACGGACCGGGTCGTGTTCTGTCCGCTGACGGAGCGGCAGACGCGGGCGTACGAGAACTTTCTGGCGAGCGAGGACGTGGTGTTTCTGCGGGCGGTGTCGGAGCCGTGCGACTGCGGCTCGGGCAGCAAGCGGGGGTGGTGCTGCTACCGCCAGCTGCCGGGGGGCACGCGGGCGGGAACCTGGTTCGGGCTGGTGTTTCCGACGATCCAGGCGCTGCTGAAGCTGGCGAACCACCTGATGTTGCTGGTGCCGGTGGCAGACGGGGTGGTGGGACGGCATGAGGAGGAGGAGGAGGCAGGGGAGGCGGGGGTAGAGGCCGGGAGGAGGGAGGATATGGAGGATGAGGATGGAGAGAATTTGGTCCAGACACATCCGACAGTGACGACATTGACGCCAACGGCAAAGGCGACGACGGCAGCCGAGCGCTTCAAACGACAGATGCGGGTGCTGCAGACGTGCGTGCCGGACGAGTGGGCGAGCATGTACCGCAACCGGGCGTCGATGGTGCAGCTGGCCAACCCCGAGTTCTGCGGCAAGTGGAAGGTGCTGCGCAAGCTGCTGCGGTTCTGGCACGGCAGCGGCGACAAGGTGCTGGTGTTCTCGCACAACGTGCGGCTGCTGCGGATGCTGCAGCACCTGTTTGGGGGCACGAGCTACAACGTCAGCTACCTGGACGGATCGCTCGGGTACGAGGAGCGGCAGCGGGTGGTGGACGACTTCAACACGGACCCGGCGCAGTTTGTGTTTCTAATCTCGACGCGGGCCGGCGGCGTGGGCCTCAACATCACGTCGGCCAACAAGGTGGTGATCTTTGATCCGCACTGGAACCCGGCGTACGACCTGCAGGCGCAGGACCGGGCGTACCGCATCGGCCAGGTGCGCGACGTGGACGTGTTCCGGCTGGTGTCGGCGGGCACGATTGAGGAGATTGTGTATGCGCGGCAGATCTACAAGCAGCAGCAGGCCAACATTGGCTACAGCGCGTCGACGGAGCGGCGGTACTTTCGGGGCGTGCAGCAGGACAGCGCGCGGCAGGGGGAGATTTTCGGGCTGGGCAACCTGCTGGCCTTTCACGCAGACCAGGTGGTGCTGCGGGAGATTGTGAACAAGACCAACATTGCCGAGGCCAAGGCGGGGGTGCGGCTGGCGGACATTGACATGGCGGCGGCGGCGGTGGACGCGGACGTGGCGGAGTTGGCCAAGATGGAGGGGGGAGAGGGAGGCAAAGACGACGGGGATGGAAATGGAAACGGGGCCCACGACGGCCAAGACGAGACTCCGAAACGCCAGGGCAGCGACGCGATCCTGGCGATCCTGGCGAGCGCAGGCGTCGAGTACACGCACCAAAACTCCGAGGTCATTGGCAGCAGCCGCGTGGAGGCGCAGCTGTCGCGGCGGGCCGAGGTGCTGGGGGCCGAGGACGAGGAGGGTGAGGGGGAGGGTCGAGACGGCCACGGTCATGTTCACGGCCACGACCAGACGGAGCTGCTGGCCGACACGAGCGCGGCGTTTGCGCCGACAGGCGACGACTTGCGCGCACAACGGGCAAGCGTGCGGTGGCTGTACAACCCGCCGGCAGAGGTGATGCGGCGACAGTTTTGCACAATGGCGCAGGAGGCGGGATTTGCCACGGCGACGGACTTTGCCGTGGTGGTGGAGAGCTGGACGCCAGAGCAGCGGCGGCAGTGTCTGGAGACGTTTTATCGGCGGCGGGAGGAGGTGGCGGTGATGGAGGAGATCAAGAGAGAGGAGGAGGAGGAGGAGGAGGTGGAAGAGGTGGAGGAAGAGGTGAAGGAAGAGGTGAAGGAAGAGGTAAAGGAAGAGGTGGTCAAGAGAGAGGTCAAGGATGAGGTGGTGGTCAAGAGAGAGACTGCGGACGAAATGACGATAAAGAGTGACGTCAGGGACAAAATGGCGGTAAAACCAGAGCCCGCAGACGACTTGGCAGTCAAGGTCAAACAAGAGGCGGACCTTGGAGATTGGCGGCATCAGACGGCAATGGCAGTCGCGATGGACGACGACGACGACACGGACGAGCTCTAGTGTTTGGGCACGGCCTCTTATGATACCCTGAGACGTTTATCTAGCTCTATTTCAGAGTGTAAAGTGCATTTTTGGCTTTTTGGCTCTGGCTTTATGGCTGTGGTTCTTTGGCTCAGTGGTTTTTGGTTCTTTGCTTGCTCCCTCACGCCGGGTATTATTATGAACAGAAAAAGGCACACGTCAGGCCCACGTCACAGCTGCAGGCTAGCGGACGGGGCGCGATTGGCGGGGCCGCGCAGGTGGGCGGAGGAGCCCTTGAAGAGGCTCTGCCAGATGTAGGCCTCGCTGAGCAGCAGCTCAATGTCCTTTTCGGTCCAGGAGCGGGTGGGCAGCGACTGGAGGAACATCATGATTTCCTGAAAGTCCATGTCGCACAGTTTGGAGGACCACTTGACGAGGAAGGCGGCGCAGACGTAGAGGTGGAATTCGGAGAAGCCGTTTTCCTCGGCCTGGGGGGGTTGGGGGAGCAGGTTAGCAAGAACAGAAGAAAAAAAGAAGAAAAAAAAGAAGAAAAAGAAAGGGAGAAACACGATGAAAAAAAAAGAAAAAAAAAGAAAAAACCACCACCCACCATGTACGTGTCCCACATGCGGATCGTGTTGCGCACGCTAATCTCGCGCATCAGCAGACAGTTCATCCAGCGGAAGCTGAACTGGATAAACTCGACGTGCTCGCGCTCCAGGTGCAGGGCCAGCGGCGCGTCGATGCGGGCGGTCAGGTCGCGCAGGGCGGCGACCTGGCGCTGGATGCCGGGCTGGGCGACAATGTAGTGGTCCTGGATGCCGTCGAGCAGCTTGGTCAGACACCAGAACGTGTCGGCCTCGACGGCGTCGAGCACGGCGCGCGGCAGCTGGCCGGGGTCCATGCCGGACTCGACGTCGGGGTCGGACAGGTAGACGCCCAGAAAGACCTGCCAAAAGGGCGTGACCAGGTCGTTGATGCCCTGCACGTAGCCGCTGGCCGGGTGGCGCACGGCCCAGACGTACAGGATCCGCTCGAGCGACCGCTGCGTGGCCTCGTAGCCGTACAGCTCCAGGTGCGGGTTCGTGCGCGGCACGTCGATGCTGATCTGGTGCCAGACGGCCTCGTCGAGGCCGCGCTGGCGGGTTTCGGTAGGGGTGGAGGAGGTCGGGTGCCCCGAAGCCGAACTCCCCGAGGCCAGACTCGTAGTCTTCTCCCCGCTGCCCCCCCCCCCTGCAAACGCCTGCCGCACCCCGTCCAGATACTCGCGGCGCTTCCGCTCCAGCACGGCCACGCGCCGCTCGCTGCTCGTCGGCAGGTAGCTCAGCAGCAGCTGCCACGTCATGGCCCGCACCTCGGTCGGCACGCCCGACCACGCCAGCGCCCGCAGCTCCGGCAGCCCGATCACGGACGTCTGCAGCAGCTTCTTGAACTTGTTGATGCGCGTCGTCCGCGCCGCCGCCGCCGCCACCTCGGCCGCGCTCGCCCCCGTCGCCGCCGTCACCGTCTCGTGGCGGATCAGGTGCAGCGCGTTGGCCGGGTCCCGCAGAATGTCCTTGTACTGCGGCCGCAGAATCTTGCCCTCGCTCTTCTTGGGCATCGGATACGCCGCCGCCGGCCGCTCCACCGCAATGTCCGCGCTGTTGGACCGCTCGCGCGCGAGGCCCACAATGTCGGCCTCCTCCTCGCCAAAGTCCTCCTCCTCCTCCCCAAACCCGAAAGCGTCCTTGCCCGTCATCGCCGCCGCCCTCGCCGCCGCCGTCGCCGTTGCTGCTGCCGCTGCCGCCGCTGCTGCTGCCGCCTTGCGCCGCGTCCGCCGCCGCGTGTTGGACACGCTCGGCAGCCCGAAATCGTCCCCGTCGTCGCCGTCCTCCTCGTCGTCGTAGCCGTACAGCACGTCCTCCTCCTCGTCCGCCGCCCAGTCTTCGTCCGTGTTGGACAGGAAGCTCTTGTAGTTGCGGAACGGCGCCGCCTTGCGTGATCGCTGCGACATGGATGTTGTAGTGGCCGCTCCCGCCGCCGTCGTTGCTGTTGTCGCCATCGGTGGCGACCGCGTCTGCATCGGCGTGCCTGACAGGCTCCTGTGTCGTTAGCATCTCGTCCGTCCTGTGCCTTTCTCTCCACATCTCTCTTCTCCCTCTTCTCCCTCTTCTCCCTCTTCTCCCTCTTCTCCCTCTTCTCCCTCTTCTCCCTCTTCTCCCTCTTCTCTCTCTTCTCCATCTTCCACCTCTCATCTCTCTCTTCCACCTCCCCCCTCTCTCCTCTCCCTCTCTCTCCCACCCAACCTACATCGAGTCAAACTTGAGCAGGTCCGCGTGCGAGTACGCCGCCCCCACTACCAGGCTCGGGTCGCGTGTGCCAGTGCTGCCGCTGCTGCTGTGTCGTCCGCCCTTCTTGGGCGTCTCCCGCACCGGTGCGCGCCAGAATGGTGAAGCCGAGCTGCTGTCTGTCAGCCCCCCTTCTCAGCCATGCCACCCCCCCCCAACCCCCCCCCAAACCCAAGACGTACTCTGCTCGGTCTACCGTGCCCAGACACCCGTCGTCAGCGTCTCTCTTCACTCTCTCCCCCCTCGGATTGGACTGCTTGACACCTACCAACCTGCACCATCTCTTGCTGCTGCACCGCCCAACCGTCAGAAACCGAGGTCGCCAGCACCGAGTCGCTCTCTCTCTCCTTTTTTTCCTTTTTTTGACACACACACACTCTCTCTCTCACCCACTCACCTGCGCCGGCGCCTTCTTGCCGTGTCCCGACGAAAACATGACCGAAACGTTCCAACGTCCCAACGAACGTTCAACCGCTCAAACGCTCAAGCTGCCAGATCCAAATCCCCAGCCAACAATTCTGTGTCTCTCGAGTCGGCCCGATGGGCATCGCGCAGGGCGTGGCAGAGAGGGGCGAAGCGAGATCAACTCGTCCGCATGGGCTGCGTCGGCTCGTCGTCCTTGTCGCAGTTCCGTTGAGGAGGTCACGTCTCCCCGCAGTTGTCGCCCGCGTCACGTGAAGGATGGCGCGTGCATCGTGGCACGTGCACAGCTAACGGCTTGTCACGTGATCCACACCTCCCTCACGTGCCGGCAACTTTTTCACAATTTTTCCTCGAGAGCTTCACCACCACCACTTTGTCCGCTGCCAGCACGCCTCCTCCCCTCCCTCCCCCCCGGACCCCGACCCTCGCACGAAGCCGACCATGGAGGCCCAGCGGCTCCTCTGGCGGGTGGCCCGGCTACCGTGCACGGCCACGCGCACCGCCACCACGACGTCGGCCTGCAGCGTTTTGTCGTCTTCGTCGTCGACCTCGTCTGTCTCGGTCTCCTCTTCCGCCTCCTCCTCCCTACCCGCCACCCGCCGACACCAGTCCACGGCCAATCGGACGAAGCGCGCCCTCAACATCCCGCCACACGTGTCCTTTCTCAAGGACGGCGCCGGCGTGGGTGCCGACTCGTCCGCGCCCACGACTGTCCTCGCCACCCTTCGCGGCGCCTCGGCCGCCTCGGCCACGCTCATCTACAACCCCCCCTCCAGCACGCCGTCCGTGTACCAGACGCCCTTTAAGTTTCTGCCCAAAACCGACCCGCGCCGCCGGTCCAACCTGACCTCGTTCTTTGCCACCGTGGCCGCCTCTTCTTCCTCCTCCTCTCCAAATTCGTCGACCGCGCCCTCCGCTCCCATCGTCCCAACCCGGCGGCCGGCCGACCAGCAGAAATTCCACCTCTCCGAGGCCGACGTCGCCGAGATGCGCCGGCTGCGCACCACCGACCCCGTCGAGTGGAGCGTCGTCCGCCTCGCCCGACACTTCCGCTGCTCCCCCATCTTCGTCATGATCGCCGTGCGCAGCAGCCAGGAACACCGCTCCCTCATGCGCGAGCGCGTCGACGCCTCCCGCGAACGCTGGGGTCCCATCCGCCAAAAGGCCCGCGCCGAGCGCGTCAAGCGCCGCGAGATGCTGTACAATGGCGAGCTGTGAGGACCAGTCGACACGATACGCCTCGGAAATCGCTCCATAGCAGTCGCCAGTCGACACCATATGACATGATACGCCACGGAAACCTCTTCATAGCAGCCGCCAGTCGACACGATATGACACGCCTCGGAAACCCCTCCATAGCAGTCACCCCCCCTCCCCGTTCATAACCAAATTCATGTAAAATAGCACGCCTCATCAGACTGTGCAGATACCTTGTTCATTGTCCATTGCTCATTGGTCCCTTGTTCCATGACTCGTGTCTCTAAGCAGAGGCCGCCCCTCTGCCATGTGCTGTTCACTCCTTTTGTCTAGCCGTCTGTCCGTCCCTCCAACCGACTTCTACCGTGCCGGCGAGCCCGGACCCGGCGAGCCCTGCCCGTCCGTCTCCTCGTCCTTCTTGCTCGGAATCGGCCGGCAGCACCACCCGCACCAGCTGCGCGTCCTGCCGGAAATCTCCCGCTCCAGAATCAGCCCCCGCTTCAGCTCCTCCTCCCAGTCGTGCACACACGCCCCCACCCGCACCATCTTGACCCGCGTGCGCTTGACCACCCCGCCGATGCCCTCGACCTCGTGCCGCGCATAGCCGGGTCCGTGGGCCGGCGACGGCGTCCGTCGGCTCTCCAGCACGGCCGCCACCTCGGGAGAGTACAGCGGAGAGCCCACCGTGGTCGCCGCCTGTGTGGCTGGCGCCACCGGCACCGTCCAGGGCAGCGTTGTTGCGGTCGCCGACGCCGCCGCCGATATCGCCGATGCCATCGAGCTCAGCGACCCCGACGACGCCCGAGACGACCCCAGGCCCATCGACTCCGCGTCACGCGCGTCCTCCGCATCGCAGTCCGTCTCGTGCGCCCTCTCCTTGGCCCGGCAACACTCTGCATTGCGACCACAGATCACGCCCCGGTCACCGTCGCCTATGCCCGTGCCCAGTCCGCCAATCACGTCGCCGTACTGCGCCCGCCATTTCCAGATGCTGTCCTTGTTAGCCATCGCCGTCGCTGGCCCGTCCCGCTGAACGCCCATCACTCACTTCATGTACTCGCTGTCGTCCATGCGGATGCCGCTTCCGCACGGCTGGCACAGCCACACGCCCTCGCTGTCGCAGCGACAGATCGCCTGCTGCATCAGCTCCGAGTGCAGCGGCGTGTCGGCCGCCACCGCCGGCTTGGCAAACGTCGCCAGCGGCGCCTTGGTGCAGCCCACGCACAGTCGGCGATGCCGCCCGCGCAGGACGGCTGGTGTCGGCGGCTTGATTGCACAGTTCTGCGTCGTCAGCGTCTGGCTCTCGGACTCGTCTCGCAATCGCCTCGCAATCGCCTCGCAATCGCCTTCCATCACCCCCGAAAAGCCTCGCGACACCTACCCTGCAAATGACCGTGCCGCAGCGCCGGCACTCCGACACCATGTCGCGGGCGCACAGGCCCGCCTTGGTGCGCGACGTCCGGCTCGTGTCTTCCATGTAGGACGAGTTGCCCGCACGCGCACGGTACCGCAGCGTCGATTCGCCGTCCACCGGCAGCGCGTCGTTGATACACCGGAGCGTCGACGCCAGCAGCGGCCGCCGGAATTGCAGCAGCGCCGAATGCACCTGTCGACACGAGCGCGACAGGCTGTCGAGCGTGTTGAGATCAATGCAGGACGCAATGGCCACAGCGATCCTGAGGTGCCGTCCAGGCCTTGGTTAGTCATTCCCATCAGGACGCCCTCGCGGCCACGCCACGCCGGCCTGCACAGCAAAACGCTGCGCCCGCAAGGGGGAGAGAAGAGGGGGAGGGAGAGGTGCGTCTGCCTACGGATAGCATCCCAAAGCCTCCGTCATGGAGTTCCAGAATGGAGCCTCCGTGGCGGCTGGCTCGCGAGCCTCCGCGACATGGCCCGTCGCTGCCGCTGTCTTGCCCGCCGTCGCCTTGGCGAACGGGGCCGCCAATGGCTGTCCGTGCAGCAGCTCGCCGCCGCCGGCCAGCTGTTGTGGCGGCTCGACCTCCTCGTCGTCCAGATCGACAAACACAGCCATGGCTGTCTATGACGTGTCAGCAGCTCGTTCTGGCGTCAGAAGGGCCGTTTATGCCAATGTCTGTCGGACCTTTTGCTCGCGTCGGTCTCCCGTCGGGCCGAGTTGTCCTCGTCTCTCGGTGGCCGCGGTCGGTGTAAGATATCTTGTGTAGATAAAATCGCCTCTCCAAAAACAGGCAGAAACCACAGCTGGGCCTCAAAGACGGCCACAGCTACAAAGAATAATCGGGAGGCAGGTACAGAGACGAAAAGGGGGCCGCAGGACGCAATAAGAGGACCATTGAGGCACGCAAGTGATTTGCAGATCGCGGCGCGGGAAGAGAAGGGGAAGACTCGTTCCCTTTGTCTGTTCAAATCGGTTGCAAGGGATCAGATAAGGCGCAGAGGCAGTGCTCCTGCTCCTGCGGTTTTGCGCGCGTCGCCTGTTAGCCAGGCAGGTGGGGTGGATCGCCCTTCCTCTGACGCTGCCCCACCTGCTAACAGTACCTGCTCCTCCATGTGACGGCTTGTGGACACTGACACGAACCGCAGCGGTGACCTCGACCCAGCGCCCCCCAACGATAACAGGCGCCCTTCTCCGCCGCCGAAATTGCCTGCACTTGGAGCCTTCGCCCTAACACACCAGCGCTCCTGCCCAGGTGGCCTACTCCGTATTGCGCTGCATAACGTGCGAGCCCCATGCCGCTAGCGTATTTAGGAGACCCCTCTTTTGCCGGCCGTGTTCCAGAGCTTTGTTACCGCACTCCCTCGTAAAGGACGCCCGGGAGCGCCGGCCTAAACGCACTGCGTCCGTTTGCCCCTTTTCAAGACCCGGTCATGTCTCGCTGTTGGCCCAACCAACACGGTCCGGCCGCTCGAGCAGTGGGCAAAAAACAAGACCAAAGGGGGCGGGGGAACGACCAAAGAAAAAAAGAAACAACAGAAAAAAAATAAGGAATTAAAAACATGTGGGTATGGCTAGCTTGAGCTTCCCCAACAGAGCAGTAGTTTCGTGATTCCGTTTGTCAAGACAAGTCATCTGTCTCTCCGCACCGGAGCATAGCGAGGGGGGTCCAGGAGTGCCAAGAAGGCAAAAACATTGTGCTTCTCCCCAGCCTGCCTAGATCGGATCAGCCCTGCCAGATCCTCTCTCACCGGCAACCGTTCAGACGAAAACGAAAACAGCATTCCTTCTCACCCCAACTGAGACCTGGGGGCTTCCGTCCACCAAGCTTCGTAGCCTGAACAAACGTCCACCCAGCAGCAGCTCGGCCCCCCTTGCCACAGCTCCCCCGCAAGAGCTTCTTCGTGGCTCCGGACGTCCCCCTGGGGAGTTCCGGCTTCGGCGAGCCAAAGTCTCGCCTCCCGTCGACTGGCCTCGCCGGCTCCGCAACTCCCCAAGAGTGAATAGGGCAGTTACGACGGGTAGATTATCTCTACCTACCTTAGTGTTTGGCCGGTTTCTGAGCCTAGGGGCACGGCTGCTCGAAGCTTCACAAGTGTAGATGCTATTTTCCCACGCTTTCGTTTCTCCGAGTCTCCAGGCGCGGAAATTCGAGGCCAGCCCGATGGGCACGAGGACCGGTCAGGACCCAGTGTGTGGAGGGCCGGCAGTTCGTTGAGACAAATTTTGAAAAAAGGAATTAATGTCTCAAAAGGTTGGCTGTCTCCTGACCTGCGTAGTTTTGTTTCTACCGCTTCTTTCTTCCATGAGGAAGGAGTAAGCTTTGGCCTGCCCCCCCCTTCTGCCGTCCCCCACAGCTTACGTACGCAGGAACCGACTCTAGGTCGTACAAGTTAGGTCGTGCAAGCACTGCCGTGTCTCCGTCCTTGCTTCCCTATCTGTTCACCTCCTTGCTGCTCGGTGTACTCCGTTTTGCTGCTTGGTTTTTCCGTCCCCGTGATTTAGAGAAGGTACGGTCTGTCCGTTTTTGCCTAGCGCCCCTCAGGTCGTGGGGGTCGCCGTGGGCCACAGTGCTCAGAACAGCGGTCTCACCGGGCGCTGTGGGCGCCCTTCCCTGCACAGAGCCAGGCCCTCATCACGTAAGATACACTGCATTTCGATAATGTGCGCTGTGCGCGCCAATGAAGACGACGGCCTTTTGCATTGCCAAACTCAAACCACATTATCTCCAGCATTCCCCCTCCGCTTCATGCCAAAAAAGTCTCCCCGGACTCTTCGCCGGAACTCGCTCTCCATCTTCCCAATCCGTTCTGAGACAGTCCCCATTCTTTGAGCTTGATTGGCACCTAGAACGGTCAGTCTCCCCCAGTTCAGCAGGCGATCGACGCAACCGACCATCAGACTGCCCTGGTCGATTGTGTCCCTGCCTTCTATTTAATCTGCCCACACATCACCTTTGGCTTGCTCAATTGGCCACCTACATATCGTCTGCTCCCTGTCCATCAATATCACTGTGTAGATCGCGGCCGAAGATCTGCAGCCTTATCCTGACCATCATCCCGCCTCCATTGACTGAGAAGGGAGACCTTGCTTGAGGCTCATCCCGATCATTGACTCTGTATGATACGCTTCCTGGCTTGCTTCTGCTTCCTCTTCCACTCCCCGATTGAAGCAGCTGCCGTTTCCTTGACGAGATCCTGCACGGGCCCTTTTCATTTCAGCCTCCAAGACGCGCTCTGAGCTGACATATATCACGTTGTCCAGTCCACCGCTACTTTACTCCGATTGCAGATAGCATGGCTACACCCAGCCTGACGCGCTCGCGGGCCTCGTCGGACGACTTCAGCGCGTTCGACGACGCCAAAACATACTACACATCGGATGAGCGCCACATGAACAACCGCGCCGGCAATCGCACTCGCACATACTCTCAGAACAGCCTGCAAAAGCAGTATGCACGGCTCGGCCTCAAAGAGCCCTTTCGGCGGGCCAGCCATGACGAGGCTACGCCCAAACAGGGCCGACGCTTCCTCATTGAGGTCGACCCGACACTCGAGAACCTGCAGTCCCAGGAAGATACCGATGGCAACATGCAGATCACCATTGAGGACAATGGTCCCAAGGTGTTTACGCTCCGCACAGCCGCCTCCAACGGCCACAACCGCTTCGACATTCGCGGCACATACATCCTGTCCAACCTGATGCAGGAGCTCACCCTGGCCAAGGAGTACGGCCGCCACCGGATCGTCCTGGACGAGGCCCGTCTGAACGAGAACCCGGTCAATCGGCTGTCCCGCATGATTAGCGATCACTTCTGGGACAGCCTCACTCGCCGCATCGACGGGTCGAGCATCGAGGTGGCCGCCCGCGACCCCAAGGACTGGACAGACGACCCGCGCCCCCGCATCTACGTGCCACCAGGCGCCCCCGAGCAGTTTGCATACTATACCAAGGTGGCCCAAGATCGGCCCGAGATCCGGTTGGACGTGCAGCTGCTGCCCGAGAAGATCACGCCGGAGCTGGTGCGTGACATGAACGATAAGCCTGGCCTGCTGGCCGTGGCCATGGAGGAAGTCGAGGACCCGGCCACGGGCGAGACGACACTACGCGGTGTCCCTTTTGTGGTGCCGGGCGGCCGCTTCAACGAGCTGTACGGCTGGGACAGCTACATGGAGTCGCTGGGACTGCTGATCACCGGCAAGACGCACCTGGCCAAGGCCATGGTAGAGAACTTCTGCTTCAGCATCCGCCACTACGGCAAGATTCTCAACGCCACCCGGTCCTACTATCTGTGCCGCTCGCAGCCTCCTTTTCTGACCGACATGGCCCTGCGTGTGTACGACCGCATCCGCGAGGAGCCCGGCGCCAAGGAATTCTTGCGCACTGCCATCCTGGCCGCCATCAAGGAGTACTACAGCGTGTGGACGGCCGAGCCGCGCCTGGACCCCATCACGGGTCTGTCGCGTTACCGGCCCGAGGGACTGGGCGTGCCGCCCGAGACTGAAGCAACGCACTTTGTGCATGTGCTGCAGCCTTATGCGGACAAGTACAAGATGACCTTTGACGAGTTTGTGCGGGCCTACAACCACGGCGAGGTCTCGGAGCCAGAGCTGGACGAGTACTTCTTGCACGACCGTGCTGTGCGTGAGTCGGGCCACGACACGTCGTACCGACTGGAGCGGGTGTGCGCGGACCTGGCCACGATCGATCTGAACTCGCTGCTGTTCAAGTATGAGCTGGACATTGCACGGACGATTCGCACCGTCTTCAACGATAAGCTAGAGATCCCGGCCGAGTACTGCGTGGGCGACCTGAAGCCGGGACATGTCGAGACATCCGCGGTCTGGGACCGGCGGGTCAAGCGGCGGAAGCTGGCGATCAACAAGTACCTCTGGAACGAGGAGGAGGGCATGTACTTTGACTACAACACCAAGACGCGCGAGCGGTGCACATACGAGAGCTGCACGACGTTTTGGGCCATGTGGGCGGGCGTGTGCAGCCCGCAGCAGGCGTCGGCCATGATGTCCAAGGCGCTGCCGCGGTTCGAGGCAATTGGTGGGCTGTTGTCGGGCACCAAGAAGTCGCGGGGCGAGATCTCGCTCGAGCGGCCAAACCGGCAGTGGGACTACCCGTACGGCTGGGCGCCGCAGCAGATGCTGGCCTGGACGGGCTTTTCGCGCTACGGCTATCTCGAGGAGGCGGAGCGGCTGGCATACAAGTGGCTCTTCATGATCACCAAGGCCTACTACGACTTCAACGGCGTCGTGGTAGAAAAGTATGACGTGACGCGGCCAGTCGATCCGCACCGCGTAGACGCCGAGTATGGCAACCAGGGACTGGACTTTAAGGGAGTTGCCAAGGAAGGGTAAGTGATCGCGTGACCTCTTCGCTTCGCCCATTGTTTTGTTTCGGCGTGTTGACTTGTGTCGCAGATTCGGTTGGGTCAATGCCAGCTATGTGTACGGCCTCCAGATGATCCAGTCACATGCCCGGAACGCTCTGGGGACGATGACGCCATGGGACTCGTTCACGGCCGCGATCGAGCACGAACAGGAGAAGGCGCTGGCGACGATGACATAGAGAAGACGACGGGCGTTGTCGAATTGTTTGTAGTGATTGTTTTTTTGGGTCTCTCTTGCTGTTGGCCTTCAGTAGCATCGCGCGAGGATGGGCATGGGAATGTGTCGGGTACGAGTATGAATGCCGCGGATGATTTTGTCAATTTTAGTTGGACGGAATATTTTAGAACGAAGATCGTGTGTTCAGCCGAGCTTGCAGTGGATCCTACAGGAGTCTCCCCGTGTTACCATGTGACAGTAGCCCAGGCTAACACGAGTAAGACGAGGGCAAGCTCGTGTGGATCGCCCGGGGAAGCAGCTGTCGAGCGGTCGGAATGTGACTAAGGGCGCAGTGGCAACCGAGGTTGGCGGCCATTGATCGATGCGTCTCGGGAAAGCAGCTGCACGGCCAACGCGACACGCGAAGCGGTCCCGTGAAAGCAGGAGACCCAAAAAAGGGGACGCCAAAAAAAAGGAGACACGGCCGGATTCACATGCTTTCCTGGAGCCCAGGGGGCGGGGGACACCGGGCAAGACAGAAGACGGTCGCCGGATGCAGTCGGAATTTGCTTACGTACTCGTACATAATATTATGTGTGTTCTCCGTATGCATTTACTCGCCGACTGGCATGTACTGGAGCAAATTCCCCCCGTCTGGCCGGCATAAAGGAACAAGTGGCCGAAACCAAAGAACGCTGCATACGGCGCCACGGATGCGCCACGGCTCCAGTTGTCCGCCCTCGCCTCCCTCCCCAGGAGATGCCCGAATTGAATCCGGGGGCCGCCAAGCTCGCATTGCGTTCTGGTCCAGCCATGGCTGGGCTGGGTGTTGTTTTTGCCGTTCCCCCGCAAACAGGCCGGGTGGGACGAAGCCGTGATTGGCCGGTGGTCCGCAACCTTTTAGCCGAAAGGGGGGCCCTGACCCATCCTTGGGCCAGGTTGGGCCCACAGTGGGCGAGAGCCCGGAGCCGGAACGGCGAAAGAGGGCTGTGTAAGTTGATTGGCTAGCGTGTGGAGAAAGAGTACGAGCAGGCTACGCCCCAGGTGGCAAGGGGAAGGAACCGTTGTGTCTCGCGCGCTCAGTAGAGTGGTGAAAAAGTACATGGACGGTACACTTGTCCGTGCCATCTAGAACCCACCAGGTAACCGGTCGGTCAAGCGGCTGCGTCGCTCTTTCCTAAAGAAGTTTTGCGAAACTGGAACTTTACGGCTGCGTAATAGTAATAAGTCGATTCTCTAGCCTAAGAGTCATCCATAGTAGCCGAACATGTGACGGCCAACACGGTGATGCTCCTGCCTCGTCTAGCATTATATAGTATTCCCTCCCTTCTTTCCTCACTCAGCCGTTCTCCATTCAACCTCATCTCGACCTTTCTCTCCCACGGTCCTCAGCCTTGACTTTTCCCACATCTTGGCCTCCACACTCTGTCCTCTCCTCTCACGCTTGTCAAACTTGTCACACTCCCTTCCCTCTGTTGCCCCCCTCTCTCCTACATCTCCAAAATGGCTTCCAACAACATGCTGCCGCCGTCCATTGACGCGCTGGCTGAAGACCAGGCCTTTGCGGCCGAGGTGGCACAGGTCAAGCAGTGGTGGACCGACTCTCGCTGGCGCTACACCAAGCGGCCATTCACGGCTGAGCAGATTGTGTCGAAGCGTGGCACGCTCAAGATTGACTACCCGAGCAACGTGCTGTCCAAGAAGCTCTGGGGCATTCTGGAGAAGCGGTTCCAGTCCAAGGACGCCAGCTACACGTACGGCTGTCTGGAGCCGACAATGGTGACGCAGATGGCGCAGTACCTCGACACCGTGTACGTGTCGGGCTGGCAGTCGTCGTCGACGGCCTCGTCAACGGACGAGCCGGGCCCGGATTTGGCCGACTACCCCTACACGACCGTGCCCAACAAGGTCGGCCACTTGTTCACGGCGCAGGTGTTCCACGACCGCAAGCAGCGCCATGAGCGGCTGAGCCACCCGCGCAGCCAGCGCGACAAGGCCGCGGCCCACGTCGACTACCTGCGGCCGATTGTGGCCGACGCGGACACCGGCCACGGTGGCCTGACGGCGGTCATGAAGCTGACCAAGCTCTTTATCGAGAAGGGCGCGGCCGGCATCCACATTGAGGACCAGG
This sequence comes from Leptographium radiaticola, assembly GCA_019925535.1. NCBI lineage: Eukaryota > Fungi > Ascomycota > Sordariomycetes > Ophiostomatales > Ophiostomataceae > Leptographium > Leptographium radiaticola. Next base: position 552,097 of record JADHKK010000013.1, on the reverse strand, counting down.
CGCCGGGCACCAAGAAGTGCGGCCACATGGCCGGCAAGGTGCTGGTGCCGACCAGCGAGCACATCAACCGCCTGGTGGCCATCCGCGCGCAGGCCGACATTATGGGCGTCGACCTGGTCGCCATTGCCCGCACAGACGCCGAGGCCGCTACGCTGATCACCAGCACCATTGACCCGCGGGACCACGCCTTCATCGTCGGTGCCACCAACCCGAGCCAGCCGCCGTTGAGCCAGGTCATGGCCGAGGCCGAAAAGGCCGGCCTGACCGGCGACGCCCTGCAGGCTGTTGAGGACAAGTGGATCCGCCAGGCCGGTCTGGTGCGCTTCGACGAGGCCGTCGCGGCTGCCATCAAGGCCAGCGGCTCGGCCTCGGCCGCCCGCCTCGAGGCCCAGTACCGCGCCGCGGCCAAGGGCAAGAGCCACACCGAGGCTCGCGCGGCCGCCCGCGCGGTGCTCGGCGCTGCCGCCGACACGATCCACTTTGACTGGGACGCGCCGCGGACGCGCGAGGGCTTCTACCGCCTCAAGGGCGGCTGCGACTGCGGTGTGGCTCGCGCCATTGCCTATGCGCCGTACTGCGATGCCATCTGGATGGAGAGCAAGCTGCCCGACTTCAAGCAGGCCGAGGAGTTTGCGAGCGGCGTGCACGCGGTGTGGCCGGAGCAGAAGTGAGTGTTCTTGTTTTTGTTGGCGTTGACGTTGTCCATTTCCATACTAACGAAGCTTGCAGGCTCGCCTACAACCTCTCGCCCTCGTTCAACTGGAAGACGGCCATGCCGCGCACCGAGCAGGAGACGTACATCCGGCGGCTGGCCACGCTGGGCTACTGCTGGCAGTTCATCACGCTGGCCGGCCTGCACACGACGGCGCTCATCAGCCACCAGTTCTCGAGCAACTATGCCAAGCACGGCATGCGCGCCTACGGCGAGCTTGTCCAGGAGCCCGAGATGGACCAGGGCGTGGACGTGGTCAAGCACCAGAAGTGGAGCGGCGCCAACTACGTCGACGACCTGCAGAAGCTGGTCACGGGCGGCATTAGCAGCACCTCCGCCATGGGCAAGGGCGTGACTGAGGACCAGTTCCACTAAACGGCCGGGGGACCGGAGAGAAAGTACGGTGAAGGGAATAACGTAGTCAAGACCCGAGACGATAAAAGTCTGTCTGTTGTATTCTATGCGCATTTTGGTCTTTTGGCCTTCTGGCCCTTGGGGGTGGGGGATTTTCGGTCTTCTTTTGGTCTCGCCTCGACAATTTAGTTCGATCATGATCATGCATTTAGCAGCCAATTTAGTCGACATTTTCTGTTCTCTATTTTCCAGCATCTGGCCATCGGCAGGCTCTGTAAAGTGGGTCTTTGCACACCGGCCAATGGGTCACGTTGATGTGCGCCCAGCGGGGCTCTTCTCCAAGCTTCCCGCCGAACAGGCCACAAGCACCTTGTCACGAGCTCTCCGTGACGTCTGGACCTGGGGAGCTGAGACCAGAGCCCGGCGGAGACAAAGGCACGAGCTTTCGCATTCATCGCTCCTGCCGTTTTCCTCTCTATTGCCAACGCATCGCTACCGCCATTTTCGCCATTTGCCTTTTTTGACTCAACTTTTGCTTCAATTGAAACTCCGACATCCACTTGACCAGCACCTGGAACGCGCAAACGCGCAAACGCGATCGCAATGGCCGAAAACGCAATGACCGCATCCCTCGAGCTGTCCGTGACGGTCGCCTCGGCCGTCCCGGCCGGCCTGCTGACGCCCTCGGGCACCAGCACGCCTGGCGGACCGACGACGGGCACCGTGACGCCGGCGCTCTCTGAGCTGCCCCCCGACCAGGTCGAGTACAGCCTCAAGGTGTCGCTGGCCGACTTGTGCGCCAAGGCCGCCGTCCTGTACTCACAGCAGAAGAACTACGAAGAGGCCACCGAGGTCTATGCGCGCGCCGCCGAGATCCAGGCCGAGATGAACGGCGAGACCGATCCCGAAAACGCCGAGATTCTCTTCCTGTACGGGCGCGCCCTCTTCAAGGTTGGCCAGAGCAAGAGCGACGTGTTGGGCGGCAAGGCCGCCGACAGCGCGCCCGCGGCCAAGACGGACAAGATGGACAAGACGGACAAGGTCGAAAAGTCCGTGGCCAGTGCCGGGCCGATTGCTTCGGCCATCGCCTCTGGCAGCAAGGCTGCGGCCAAGGACAAGGACTCGGCCGTCCTCGACGCCAAGAAGCCGCTCTTCCAGTTTGCCGGCGACGAAGAATGGGACATGTCCGACGAGGAGGTGCGCACTTGGCCCATGGCCTGACCTGCTTGCTGCTGCTAGAATCTTTTCTTACCGGTGCTTTTTCTCTAGGACGCGGGCGAGAACGAGGCCGACGGCGAGAACGACGAGAACGAAGAGGACGAAGACGATCTCGCTGTGGCCTTTGAGGTTCTCGATCTATCCCGTGTGCTGTTTGAGAAGCAACTGGCGCAACGGAAAGCGGAGCCCGCAGAGACCGCCGAGCCCGTCGAGGCCGCCGCGGCCGAGGCCAAGGACGAGGAGGCCGAGGCGGACAAGGAGGCGGCGGAAACCAAGATGGATCCGTCCACCCGCCATATCATGGAGCGCTTGGCTGATACGCACGATCTCCTGGCGGAGATCTCTCTGGAGAACGAAAGGTATGCTCCAGAGCACGGCCTCGACGAAGAGAGCGCTCGCGATACGGCCGGTCGGTCCGGAAAGCAGGCATTAATCCCCTCCTAGATACCCCAACGCCATTGTGGACTCCCGGGCCTCTCTGGCCTACAAGCAAAAGTTCCTCCCGGAGGAATCGGAGATCATTGCCGAGGCGCACTTTAAGCTGTCGCTGGCCCTAGAGTTTGCCTCGGTCACGACATCCAGCGAGAATGAGGGCGCGGAGGACGGCGCCGGAGAGGCCGACAAGAAGGAGCAGCAGGTCGACCAGGAGCTGCGCGACGAGGCTGCGCGGGAGCTCGAGGCGGCCATCAACAGCACCAAGCTGAAGCTGCAGAACAAGGAGGTCGAGCTGGCCACGGTGCACGAGCCCGAAGACAACGAGTCGACACGGCGCCAGATCTCCGAGGTCAAGGAAATCATTGCGGATATGGAGCAACGGGTACGCACGGCCGACTGCCCTTAGTTCCTTTGTTTTTAAAACTGTCTACTGACTAGTCCTGCAGCTTGTCGATCTGAAGAAACCGCCCATCGACATCAACGAGGCCGTCAACGGGCCCGCTGCGGCTGCGGTCGGCGGTCTGCTAAGTGCCCTCGGCGGAGGCGGCGGCGGTGCCGCTGTCGAGGAGGCCAAGAAGGGGGCCAAGGACCTGACAGGACTCGTGCGGAGGAAGGCCAAGGATGCCGCTCCGGCCACGACGGCCAACGGCAAACGCAAGGCTGTCGAGGCCGCTACCGGCGAGGACGAGGCGAAAAAGGCTCGCACCGATGACGAGTCGTGAGTCTACCCAGCATGTGTACTTGTTTGCGTGTTTGTTGTATTGTAGAATGTACTTGGCCGTGGTTATCGTTGGGCTTGGAAGGGACGAAAATGGGAGGAAACGGGAGGGGAGGATTTTGCGAATCACAGGCTTCGGGTTTGATTCTGTCAGCAGGAACCACAGAGACTGGGCAAGGTTGCTATCCGTGCGAATGCTGGATCCTACGTATACCTGGACTGTTGTTGATCATGGATCATAGCAGCAGTGATCCCAGGCGTCCATAGTGCAAAGCTGTTTTGAAAATGGTCGAGAGAGGCTCTGTCCAGTTTCCAGTTTCCAGTTCCAGTAGTCATCAGTGCATCACTTTGGTGGTCCCTCGGTCTTACGGCCCAGGGCGGGTAGAGCAGATGCCGAATAGCGAGAGGTAACAGGGTGGGAGCCGCGGTGCCCAAAGGCTCACCGCCGATCGGAAGGGCGTCTCTCGCTCTGCCCCCCCTCCCCCTCCCCCCTCCCCTTATTTTTGATTTTCAAACGCTGTGCCGCTAAGCATGGCTAGCCAGACGTCTTCCTCTGGCCTTGATGCCATTCGTTGTTACATGTCGTTGCCATCATCAGATGACGTGGCTTCCAGTGAGAAAGGATGGACGGATCGGCAGTACAATGGCACGGTCGAGAACACAAGGCATTCTGCGATTGGAGGAAACCAAAGAGCAACGCGGACAGGTGAGCTTTGGGGGAAGAGGACGGGCGTCGTTGCCGGCATGCATTGTTTCATGCTCGATGTTCCTCGATTTTCTCACCATCCCCCTCCACTTCTCTTCGTCTCGGTGCTCCGTCTCCATCATCCGCTTCCGCTTCTTTTCTCGTTTCTCGCTCTCTGTCTTCTCATTCTCTTTCTTTTCTTTCACGCCCCCCCCACAGCCCCTCTTTGATTTTGCCACAATATGACCAACTTGCAACATGCAGTATGCAGTATGCAGTGTGTCTAGAGGGAGTGGAGGGGGGTGTGAGGATGTAAAACACGAAAAGAGGCGAGGCGACTAAGGCTTCGGGTGCTGACCTCGGGCAAGACGGAAAACGGCCACGACGGGCCACGGGTCTGGCCTTTGCTCGCCTCGGAGAATTTGCGTTGCCCTAGGTTCCACCGCCCCGTGCAGATGACTAGTAAGAGGGAGGAGCATACCTTGCAAGACATCCAGAGAGGGGGGCGAAGGGAGTAGGTGCATCGTAGGACGCCCAGGAAACGCAGGAGGGGGGTGTGTGAGATCTCGTAGGAGGTACTCCGTACTTTCACATGCTCCTGAAATCAATCAAACGGAAGGGGGACAAGGATCACGGGAGGGCACATCCATCCTGTTTTCTGTCTGCTCCTTGGATATGATACCAACCTCGTTGACCGAGAACCGGCAGGAGACGGCAAGATGGAGCCACTCCGAGTCGAGAGCAACAGGCCGCTTGCCAAGCGCACCTGCAAGGTTGTGTCAACAAGGCGCAGCAGACGACGACTCTCCCCCAATCACCCACATTTGCCTCGCAACTTTCTCAGACACTGCCCGAGCTAAAGGCCAAGATACGCATCGCCCGAAAAATGCCGGCTACGCGTCGACAGACCTTCGTCTCTCTGCCCGCCCCCAGTCCCACTGCTGCTGGTGTGACCCCGTCTCGTGCGAGCGTTATGCTGACGCAAAAAGGTGTAGAGGCCCCGTCTACGAGAGTCAGAAGGAGGGGGGAGTCAGAAGAAGGGGGGGGAACAGTCCAATGGCCGACAGAGCAAGCCGTTCCAGAGGTAAGACGGCTCTCTACATGGCAGTCATCGGTAGGAGAGAAGAAAACAAAGAAGCCCCCCCAAAAAGACTGAACTGTACGGAGTACTGGCACACAGCGTCCTTAACCTCTGCTCCTCCCTCCAACGCCGTGCCACCGTCTTCCCGTTGGCCATCGTGGCGCACACATCCAGCCAAGCCCACACGCCCCCCTCTCTCTTCTGTCTCCCGAGCACGGCGGCCGAGATGACCGGGCTGAGCTGGACCGCCGCGTAAGCTCTTGCGAGGACGCGGCCATGGAGGAATGGACATTGTTGAAAACTTTGTGGTGCATGTGCCTCTTTTTTTCTTGCAGCTTCGGGCGCCAGCGCCCTTCTCGCCCGTCCGTGATCGTGTCCGAGTAGGAGCAACAGGGCCGAGACAGGCAGACAGAGGAGCCGCCAAGCGGGATCCGACGGCTTCGAGTCGGACATCGTCTAGGCCGGCCGATAAGGGGGGGGGGGGGGAGGGGGGGAAACTGGAGGCCACTCGACGCTCGCCGTGTCCGGACGCTTCTGTTTATCCGCGGTATCGTCCAGTGGGCACGAACCGAGAGCAGCCAACGAGGCAGTCGCTCGCCCCATACCACAGCGGCCTGTAGCTGGCATAGGGGCGCACTCGGGCCCGACGAGCCTTTATGAGGGGGGGGGGACAGGCGGAGGACGCATCAAAGTTGCATGGGACGAATCACAGAGGCGTCCGGTCCTTTAAAAGTCACAGGCCAAAGACAGCAGAGCAGACGGCCGATATTGGATGAGACACGCTACAACGCAGAAGGAGAGAGAGGGAGGACCGAGGGAAGCTTCGGAAATCCCCACGTTCGGCGGGAAGGGAGGGAGGGGGGGGGGTTGGAACTTGTTGTGTCCGACTGTTGTCAAGTCGGGCAAAGGCCAAAGACTACAAGCTGCTTACTCCGTACTGCATTGTGCATGGTCCCGGGAGCTGACGAGTGCCTCGTCTGGCAAGACGGACTGCGGAATGCGGTGTAGTCAACGCGCGATATCGCATTTCATTACGAATCCTCGTGGAGGCTTTCCGTAAATAGCACAACCACAACTACGCTGACCGGCACTTTGCGACGGCCATCCCTCATCCCTGTCGGCAGCCGTGCAAAGAGACAAGGCAGCTAGGTAGATTGCAGGTTAGCATCTTGCTTCGTACATTGGGCCTGGTGCAAACACGCTTGAGACGAACACGGTCTGCCGGCTGGCCGTGGCCGCGGCTTGAAACGAGAAGGAAAAAGGACAACGCACGTGAGCCACGACTGTCAGCCCATCTGCGAGGCCAGACGACCTGGCCAGGACGCGTCGGCTGATCTTTTGAGGCTTGTGCGCCGCCGGGTAATACAGGCTAATACGGAGTAGAGGAATACAGGAATACAGGACTACAGGAATACAGGCTTACAACACAAAAACACACAAAACACACAACGACACGGAAACTGCACAAAACAAGACACAAAGATACAAGACCATCCCGGCACAACGGCAGCACAACCCCCCGGTTGAATCGGATGCCGAGCCGATGTTGCTGCACTGCCTCTCGCTGATAGCAACCTGAAGCAAAGCCCGAAAGGCTTGGCCGTAGTATGAGAGCCCCTGTCCCCTGGCCGTACGAGCGCTTTTCCGTCTTTCCGTCTCTCTGTTCAGTCTCTCCGTTCCGTCTCTCCTGTCACACCCCCGCCGGCTGTAAACGGGCGCCTCTGAGACAGCACCTCTTGTCTGGCGATTAACCTTATCAGGCCCGCGCGATCGGGGCGCGAAGGAAGTGCTGCTGGCAAACACCGAGACACCGGAAGAAACATCTTTTTCTCTGCCCATGGTTGCCTAATCCGCAGCGTGCGCCCACGTACGCATGTTGCGTACTGGTCTACTCGTATCGTCCACTCGTATTGTCTACGAGAGGCGCATACGTCGTAGTCGTATGCCGCCGCCCTCAGCCCGCCTGCGCAGGCCAGGCCAAGCCGCCTACGGTAAGAATATCTTACGAGTATCTTGGGTAGGGCCCGTTGTGGAGGCTTGTATCAAGATTCGAGACGATCCACAATTGGAAGGGTAAAAAAAAAAAAGAAACGAAACCTGGCAGCGTCGGACCGGAGTCGACAGGGGGGGTTCTGCGCCGTGCCAAGCCGGACAGGCCGTTTGAGACTGCGGGGATTCTTGTGTGCAAAGGAAGACAAGCGGCCAGACAAAGGGTGTGAAGCGAAATCCCCCCAAAAAGGGCCCCGAAGGAACAACGGGGAGAGAAAAAAAAATACCAAACGCCACCAAAAAAAAAGACACTGCACGTGCTGCTAACAACATAAAGTGTCCTTTGGAGGGGGTTGTACCTGCCCCGTTGGGGCACAGACGGCCAAGCCTTTTTGCCTGAGCGCCCTTCCTTATGGGCGGGCTTGCGTCGCATTGCATCCAGGAAATAACGAGAGGCGAGCGTCGCTACCAATCTTTTGCTCCTGGCGCATCGTGGCATGTCAAAACATTCCGACGTTCAACAGGGTACGAGTCCTCTGTACATCACACGAATGAAACAGTGCTGGTTAGACTTTTTCCGGAGAGGACCGCCAAGCGTTTTTTTGTTTTGCTCATTTGTGCTCATGGATATCTTTATTTTTACTCATTTTTCCCTCTCTTTTCTGCACCCCCCACGGACGCACGGCCGGCCAGCAGGAAAATGGCGCCTTGAAACGATGCTACTGCGATGAATGATCAGTTGAACGTATCTCGCTCGTATCGGGAACCGCTGCGTGTGCAAGAGGAAACGCCCGTGGCTTGCGGATGGGCTGAAACGCCACCTGGCTCTTGGCTCTCTGGCCGCCCCCTCCATTTGCAGCGCGCAACGCGCAACGGGGCACATAATGCGAGGCACCACGTACGGTCGGCGTGACTTGTTGACTTTTTGCCTCTCTTCTCTTCCGCACTCTCACACACACACGCACACACACACACATACACACACGGCCTACGAGAGTACAAAGCAGGACGACGCGTTGCGTACGCTAGCAAATAGGCGTCCTAGGCGGATGCATCTAGGGTTCTGGGTGCGTCGCAGAATCCTGATGCGCCTCCCTCCTCAGGTGCGATTTGTCGACATGCACACTACGGCTGCTACAAATACCACCCACGAACCAATCTGGTCCCTCGAGCCCCAGCGAACAACTCGGGAGAGCGTGGATACCCCATGTCACCCCTGTCTATCTGAAACACCGGCAGGTGCGGCGTCCGTGGCCACGGCCAATCACGACGGCTTGCCGTACCCGTCCGTACTTTGGGCACATTCAAACTTCAACACCAGAACAGCCGGAGGAACAATGCTACCCTGCAGTGAGGAGGTCTGCATATACTCGCTCATGGCTGGGTGCCGTTCTGCGGCGGATGTCTACGGAGATGCAGTCTGCGCAGCCTGCGTCCAACCCACATAGTGGGCTCCAACACACGCAAACATCGGCCTTTTTACGACCGTTCGTATCTTACATATGTAGGGGGGGAGGGGGGGAGGCTGCCGGAACTCGGAAGACGCCAGCATCACCGTGGGCCACGTAACAGATTGTCAGTCCGCGGTCTGGTGTTTTGGACGGTCCATTGTCCCAGCGGCTTGTTCTGGTATCTGGCCAAAAGGCTTGTGCGGCGGAGGCGTCGGATGTTTTGCGTACGTGGTATGTATACGAGTACACCTCGAAACGGGGGAGGGAGGAGAAGGGGGGGGAAGAGCGGATTCCGTCAAGAGACTCCGCCACCCCATACCCACAGCACACTCACAGCATGACACGCTAGCTCGGCCGCTGGCGTGCCTAGACCAAAAAAGAAGTGCGGACGGTGAGCCGGCCGCGTCTTTTTCCGACTAATACGCAGACCAGGCTTGCATCACCCTTCCAGACCACCAACAACATGCCCGACGGCAACTTCCATCGAAACACGGGCCAACTAAAGTCGCCTTCGCCTCGCCCCTCCCCGTCAGCGTGCCTGGCACTGCTCTGGAGATTCGGGCACAGCGCAAACAATCACCCGCTCCCTGTCGGTCCCGCTGCAACCAAACTCACCCACCCTTGGACGCCGTTGCTGGCCCCAGGTCTTCCCGTCCCTGGCTTTATGCCTTGCCTAAACGGTCGAGTTTCAAACCTTCATGTCTGTCTCAGCTTTTTGGATTCCGTCGCTGCGCCTCCCCATTTAGTATCTTACATTTGTCGTCGTCATCACCTCCAATACCCGGTTTCTTCTCAAATCCCACACACCATCAACGCCCCCCCCCCCTACATGCTATGTACCCTACCCTTCCCCCATCTTCCGACCGACTACTGCCACCCGCTCAGAAACCTTCTGCGGGTGGAGCTCAGCGGTCTACGAGACGGAGGGGAGCTGCCGAGATACGAATATACAACAGAGGAATAGCAGTCCCCTACCCCTGTGAAGATCATCATGGTTCAGACGACCATCTAACACTACGTCGTACCCCCCCCCCCCCCTCCCCCCCCGTAGCGACAACAGCCGTTGACCGGCACCGCACTCCCCTCACACCCGAACTGAGCCAAAATTATAGTACGAGTACCGGAAAACCGTTTACACTCCCCCCTTCCTCTTCCCATACATACGATCTGACACACACCCTTCACTCCAGCAAGGCCTGGATACATCGGTGATGTTGCCTTGCCCACTAGGAAACACGCGCACACACAACCGCCGCCACATCTTCTACTTACCCATTTCGTCATCCCCTCCCCCCCCCCCTAAACCTACGTCCACACCCCACCCCGGTCGAACTCTGGTCAAACCAGAGTCGAGTGAGAGATGCAACACAGACTAAAAAAGACACTGTTCAACGCATAATGCACCCTTCCTCTTGCTACCGAATCTTGCCAATAGCAGGGCAACACAGGCAACGGAGTACAGAGGCTCCCCTCTTAGCCAACTTCTATCCCCCCCTGCCGGCCGTCCCCTCTTTGCCAATACTGCCCAACTTCAGTCGATCTCTCTTCGACTCTTCAGAGAGCCAAAGAGCCAGTCTCGCTCCCGGATCGTCTTTTTCCTCTCACGCCGTTACGATCCTGTATTAGGCCCCCGTCTTGCAGATACCCCGGTCCTGCTGCTCAGACTAAGCCGGGCATTTTCTTTGCCCCGTTGCACTTTCACATCCGAAGCTACCCTCCTCCACCTCATCGATTGCACTCGGCCGGCCCCGTTCTCCGTGAGACCCGAACGGCCTGAGAAAGTCAAAAAAGAGTACTTTTTCAACATACTTTTGTTTATACTACTATTATCCTTTCTCCATTATCCCCCCCACCAGTCGCGCAGGGCGCCATCGTGTCTACAACAGGTCCGGAATTTGAACACCGGGCGACGAGGCCTGAGCAGAGTTTGCACGCACGACCTGCGGGCTTTTTCCTTGCTAAAGTCACCGTACACGGACATCTTTTTGCCGCAACGGGGGGAGACCGGTCCTATTTTCCGTCTTTGGCGCCGACCTCTCTCGACTCGATGGGACGTCAAGTTCCATTGCCCCCAGCAAGCACTCTACTTGCTAGTTGATGTCCAGAATAGCTGGAAGCCACCGCCACACAACATCACTGACGGTTTCGATTGCTTCACTCCCTGGGGAACCGCAGCACAACTCTCAAACGCTGATCCCGCGAGATTTGGTTGATATCCCCTTTGCCCCATCCTCTGGTCTCCTATCTCCTTGTTCTTTTCTCTCCCCCCCTGTCCACGCTCGAAGTCTGGGATCGCCCACATCCTGCACTTGGGGGGTTTCACGCATGCGTGTTCGTTTGTAATCTTCCCCTTTTTTTCACTTCTTCGATCGGCTCGCCGACCTTATCAAGCTTTCGAGACAAAGCGGCATCGACTTCGTTAGGCGTGCAGGACCCCACAGCCAATGCGTGGCTCACAAACACATGAGGTGAATCGACCGAGCCTCGTTCATTTCCACGACGGCACGCCAGCAACAAGGCTAGAGTCCAATCTAGGGACCACCACGATCTTGTCGACTGACAGAGTTTTGCAAAAATGGATTTGCCCTCGTTACTAAACACCTCCACGGCGGGGGCGGCAGCAGGACGAGAGGGAGACGGCCACGCAAGAGGAAACAGTGAAGTCGGCACGGCCATGGAAGGCATGGAAGCCACCGCTGCAGGCAGCACGGCATCTTTTTGCGCAGCCGCGACTCCCCCATTAGAGCACACGTCGCCCCGGATACTGGGTGAATCCAGGGCGGGAAGTCGCAGTCGGACACCTTGGGACGCCAACGGCTATTCTCTCTCGCGAGCGCTGGACGCCAAACCGCCAATGCGAGGCTCTCCCAGGACGACGGCTGTCTCCGTGGCGAGCAACTCGCCCATGGGCGATACGATCATGTTCCCAGAGATGTTGGATCTCGGCACCTCCAGCCCCAAGAACGGCTCGCCCAGACACAAGTTCTCCGACAGCCGCAGCAGCCTGTCCTCTCTTCACACGGCTTCCTCGTCGACCAACTCGGTGACCCATTCGCGGATTTCGTCCTTGTCGACCGTGTCCGAGACCCAGCCTCTGACCACGCTCATTACCGATTGCTTGCACTTGGGGCCATCGGCGTTGGACCCATCCTCGGCCTGTGGCATCGCTCCACACATTCCGACCATGTCGGCCGCCAGGCCGCCGTTTGGACAGACCGACGAGTTTCCGCTGGAGGCGCCGACACCCGTCCGATCGCGACACAACCTGCCGTACGAAGGCTCTCCCGAGCGGAGTCCCACGTCGCCGTATCGGCCCCAGTCCCCGTCGGATGCGATCCTGATTCCTCGATGTGCAAACGGAGGCGAGAGCTCGCTGATGTCAAGCGATGCCAGGTACGTTGTCAGAAGTGTGTTGTGGACCGCCTCAAGTAGGGCTCAAGTTGCGATGATATGAGCGAGTCGTGACATCGTGACATCGATCTCAGCATTGCTGCCGTTTGCCTTTAGCACGCTGCACCAGACTGAAGCCTGGCGGAGGGTTCAGTGACTCACTGCTATATGGCGTTGGCTTAGCCCTTTTCGAGGGCCTCCTGCCTTTTTATATCCCAAGGCAGCTTGCTCCTTCCTCTCCTCCCATGATTTGTCAACCCGCACGGCCTCGACTTTGCTGCTTGTTTACTTGCGCAAGTGGCCAGCTCACTGCACCAACGCCGTGATTCTTCCTGTTTATGAGGTCAAAGTTGTCCTCTTTTCATCACGTCCCAGTCCCTGTAAGCTATTCTTGATTCAAGAACAGTGGGATGAGACGTGCCAGTGAGGCACCGTGTTCTCTCGGATATCAAAGTGGTCGAGGTCAAAAGCCGAGTTGCTAATTTTTCGCCTTTTCCGTTGGAACAGATTCAAAAGCTCTTCTCCGCACTCACGGGTACATTCGCGCAACTACCTACCACGCAGCAGTTCGTCAACACAGCGTCATAAAAGGGCCGTTTCTGCTCCGGACTTCCCCTCTATCGGCGCGTCTTCGTTCGACCCTCACTTTCAGACTTTCGGGCCTATTCCTGAGCCTACCCCATCTCCATCGCAGCACAGCGACAGCAACGTGATGGATCAGGAAATTTCCTTTGCCATGCGCTCGGCCAACGAGGCGGGGCTCCGGCTGGGTCCAGAAATTCCATCGATGCCAAAGAGTTTGTTGTCTGATTTCGTGCCGACAAATGCCAGCTCGGGAGAGCAGCCTGGGTCGGCTTTTGGCCAGGCCGCCACAGGACCCGGTGCAGAGCCGTTTGTGGACTTTGAAGCGTCCGTGTGCATGTACCGGGGCGACTGCCAGACCGGCTCACAGCTTCGAAAGGCCATTTCGCACATCTTTGGCCGGAACAAGCTGTGCACGCGAATGATTCCCACAGGCGTTTGGGTGCATTATTGCCGAAAGCACTACCAACGGACGCGGTACCGCAACGGCGGCGAATATCCCCAGAGGCAGATTGGACTTGTGCAGGAGCAGGTAAAGCGAGTGCAGGCATGGAGCGACTCAAACGTGCAGCGAGGCCGTGGTCCCGTTCTCAAGAACTGGTCGCTGTCGGTTCGGAAGCGGGAGCAAATGCGGCTGGAGAGCAAGATGGCTACGGCGGGGAAGAAACGGCCGTTCCCAGACGAGGCAGAGGAGGAAGAGGAGGAGGGCTTCGACGAAGAGCGGTCGGACGCGAGTGGTACGGCCGTGCCGGACTGGGTGATTGCGCAAATCGGAGACGGCTACTCGACGACGGAGATTCTGCAGGTGGTGGAGCGGCTCAAGACGGACATTGACCAAGGGCGGCTGCAGCAGATTCCGGACATTGAGATTCTGCCCAACATCACGACGGAATCGCGCAGCGACCTGGTCGTGGTGAGCGCTAGGAAAAGCTTCACCAAACGGCGCAGTGGCTCCCGCGGCAGCAACGGGGGCTATGGGAGCGTCGCGGGCGCGGGCCACCGGCGATCGCAGTCGGTCAACGCCGCGGGCCTCTACCAGAACGCGTCGCCGATGGCCCGTCGCTGCAGCCCACCCAACGAGTTCTTCATGCCGCCCCGGACGGCGCACAACGCCGAGCCTCAGCCGCCGATGGAGAAGCGACAGCGAGTGGGCGAGGATCGAGTGGAGGCACGCGGCAGTGTCTACGGGCTAGAGCCGTTTCCGGAGCTGGAGTCGGTGCCGCCACAGCCAAACCTGGCGGGCGGGGTGTCGCTTGCCCACCGGATGGCTTATGGCGAGATCCGAGACGGCCGAACGGAGAACCAAGAGTACCGCCAGCCGGACGGAGGACGGTCCGACTCCAGCTACGGGCAGCCGACGTCGGGCATGGACGGATACGACCACGGACGGCGATACGGCAGCGGCAGCGGCAGCGGCATGGGATTGCCTGGCTCTTACGGCTACGGGTCGTATGCGGAATACAGCCAGTCGCAGAGAGGGCTCGGCTCGTCCGGGCCAGAGGGGTTGCCGGCGTCGAATGCGATGCGGTCCGCGGGTGGACCGAGCCTGGAAACACCACCATACACGATGAACGCGCGACGTTCGAGTGTGCACCAGCGGTCGCAGTCGGAGGCGGCCTTCTTTCGCCACGCGCCATCGCCACAGGAGTCGCGGCCGACGTCGTCGTCGGGGTTCCCGCCTCTGCACATGGGCGGGCGATTCGGGCCCAACACGACAGACAAGACGACGTCTCCGTACAGCACGAGCCAGCAGGACGCGGGCGGGTACGGCGCCTACCGGAGCGCGAGCTACGAGCAGGACGGGCGTATCGAGGAAGAGCGGCCAGTCGGCGCGGGAAGCATGGGCAGCCAGCAGCCGTACGGGTATGGAAATGCGGGCGAGTTTGAGCGATACGACAACGTGCAGCTACCGCCGCTGCAGTCACTTCCGCGGCTGCACTCACACCAACGGCACGCGTCGAGTTTTGGAATGGAGCGGAAGTTTGGGCCGGTGGTGGAATATCCGGAGGCGGCCAAACACATGCGGCACCAGAGTTCGCCGGCGATCCCGCGGCTGCTGCCGACACCAATGGAGGGACGGACTTTGTCGCCTGGATCATAGACCATTTTACAGGGAACTGCTTGGTGTTTGTTTTTATTTCCTTTGTTCTAACGAGGACGACAGCCACGTTCGGAAGGCGGCGTTTGGCAACCGCGGCGGATGGGGACACTGGCCAGACTTGGGGGAAAGGCGGCGAGATCCCTGGAGGACACAGTCTGCTTTCCGTTTTTCTATGTAATATCCGGGGATGCGGATAAGGGCCGGGTGCTATCCTGGGTAACGGTGTCAGTTTGTGAGGGGGTTTGGGCATTTGGGAGATTGGTGAGACAATGAAGATGTGTCAACGGATGTGCGTGAGGGTGTGCATGTGTGCTTGCGTGAGGGTGTGAGGTGTGAGGGTGTGCGTGCGTGTGAGTCCGTGAACGTGGGTGCACGTGTGTGCGTGATTGCGCAAAGAGGTTGTGCATCTGTGCGCAATGTTGGCTGAGAAAGGGAGGACGGGCGATTGGGCGGCTCTTACGATACGGAGGGATCCACTTTGACAGCTTCCCTTCGTTCGGGGTCTTGCAACTACGGAGTAATTAGGCCATGCCGAGAATCTGAAACGAGGTGTCCCCTAATCTTGCTACGACACGTACGAGTGGGAGCTGCAGCAGGCTGCGATTTCTCTTGTGTCGTGCGGTCCAGAAACAGACGAAATGGTGTCGCTGACGGTATATCTAGCGGCGGCGGCGGGCGTGGCCGTATATGCGGCCTGGTCGACCGCCCAGGGACTGCGGGAGAATGTGCAAAAGGCGCGCAGCATTGGACTGCCGTATTTTGTCGTGCGTACGTGGCGGGAGAGGAGGCAGGTGCGAATGGTGTTGCGAATTGTGCTGACGAATTGGATGATAGCGTGCTTGCCGTTCAACCTGCTGTGGCAGGCCACATGCCACGTTTGGATTCCGCTGATCCAGCTGTTGCCAGCGCCATGGTGGCAGGACTGGCTCTTGTGAGTGTTTTTTTTATCTCTTTTTTTTTTCGGGATGGGCAGGCTGACCGTTGCAGCATCCTGACGCCGGACTGGGGGTACCGGTGCGGCCAGGCGCCGTTTGCGCGGCTGGGCGACTCGTTTGTGATTGCGTCGCCGGGCGGGCTGGTGATGTTCACGCAGGAGCCGGGGGTGATCCACGCGGTGGCGATGCGGCGGGAGCATTTCCCCAAGGCGACCATGTTCTACCAGGTGCTGGAGCTGTTTGGCCGCAACGTGCTGACGACGGAGGGGGCGGTGTGGCGGCTGCACCGCAAGGTGACGAGCACGGCCTTTAACGAGCGGAATGCGGCGCACACGTTTCGCGAGGCCGTGTACCAGACGCAGCGGCTGCTGGGGCAGTGGACGGGGGGGGACAAGACGGCGGAGTCGACAGGGGCCAAGACGGCCGGCCGCACCATGGCCACGCTCGAGGGCGACACGATGAAGCTGGCGCTGCACATTATCGGCTACGTGGGCTTTGGGCTGCGGTTTGCGTGGCCGGGCGAGGCGGCGGCGGCGGACAACAAGTACGGCAGCCTGGAGGCGCCGGCGGGGCACAGTCTGACGTTTGCGGCGTCGGTCGAGCGGGTGCTGCAGCGGATCGTGGTGCTGCTGATGCTGCCGGCATGGGCGCTGCGGGTGGTGCCGCTGCGGGCGGTGCGGGAGGCGCGCGAGGCGCAGGAGAATTACGTCGGCTACATGGAGGCGTTTCTGGCGGAAAAGGCGGCGGCCGTGCGGGCGGGCGACGGCGGCGACGGCGGCATGGACATTATGGGGCAGCTGGTGCGGTCGCAGGAGGACGCGGGGCAGACGGAGCACCTGAGCGACGCCGAGATCATTGGCAACGCGTTCATCATGCTGGTGGCCGGCCACGAGACGACGGCCAACACGCTGCACTTTGCGCTGCTGCAGCTGGCGGCGCAGCCGACGAGCCAGCGGGCGCTCCAGACGGACCTGGACGGGCTGCTCGGGCGCGGCTCGGCGGCGACGGACTGGGACTACGAGGCCAGCATCGGGACGCTGCAGACGTCCATGGCGGCGGCGGCCGTGAACGAGACGCTGCGGCTGATGCCGCCCGTGGTCAACGTGCCCAAGTGGGTGTCGCCGGCGCTGGGGCCGCAGCCGCTGGTGGTGGGCGGCCAGACGCGGGTGCTGCCGCCGGGCACGTCGGTGATTCTGAGCGTGGTCACGGTGCAGCGGCACCCGGGGTACTGGCCGGGGAGGGAGGAAAAGGAAAAGGACGAAACAGACGAGGAAAACGAAACGTCGGACCTGGACGACTTTCTCCCCGAGCGGTGGTTCCGCAAGAGCCGGGTGCAGGAAGACGACACCGACAACGACGACACCGACGAGAGCGAGCCAGGCGAAAAGCCCGCCGGCCCGGCCGAGGAGATTTCCCCCGCGCCCGCCTCGTCCTCCTTTTTCCGCCCCGTCCGCGGCGCCTACGTGCCCTTTTCCGACGGCCCGCGCAGCTGTCTCGGCCGCCGCATCGCCCAGGTCGAGCTGCTCGCCGCGCTCGCCGTGCTCTTCCAGCACCACAGCCTCGAGCTGGCCGTCGACGACTGGGCCGACGACGCCGCCGTCGCCGCCATGGACGACGACGCCCGCCGCGCCCTCTACGCCCGCGCCCAGGCCCGCGCCCGCGCCACCCTGCGCGGCGCCACCACGCTGCTGACCCTCAAGCTGCACGGCGCCGCCGCCGTGCCGGTGCGTCTGGTGCCGCGGGGCCAGGAGCGGTTTGTGCATTTGTTTTAGGGGGGGGGGGGACCAGACAGACAGTGATGTATGCTTAGTCAGCGAGGCCAGGGAGCGCAAAGGGCCGTAATACTATGTAACTCGTGGAAAGCCCAAACCAACAAAGCCAGGGAGACCAGCCGGCAGCGACGATCGTTGCAGAGCAGCGGTAAGAGCAAGTGTCGGTGCCGAGATATAAATCAGTTGTAGCCTGTCGGCCAGAGAGCCCGTCTGTTCTCCCCATCTTTCCGTCCTTCTCTTTGTTTTTCCCCAGCCAACCGCTACGGACTACGTGTATTAGTTCCCCCCCTCCTCTTTCGCAGCCGCCGGCCGACGCGCTCTTTTTCCCAGAGCGAGAGTACCCGCATTTCCAGGCCACGCGCGCGAGACAGCCATATGAAGCACCCCCCCCCCCCAAAAAACAATAATAACAAACAACCCCCCCCCCCCCACAAGCCCAGGAGCGCAACACCAGGCCAACAAACTAGCATCAACAAAAGCAACAAAAAAGGAAGCTTGTGAATAAGACCACACACACAACATCGCAATCACGCCCCGCCGTCGTCCACACTGTGCACTCACAACGACCACGCGAACAAACACGACTTCTTGATCCCGCCTCTCTTTTTTTTTTAAACGAGCCTGTCTTGTGATTACGAGTTCCTGTCTGGCCAACATGTCTTCCTGGCTGCGCGCCCAAAAGAAATTCGAGCTCGTCGAGATTGCCGACTATGTCGGCCTGGAAGAGTAAGTTGTGTGTTCCCTCTATTGCGCGCGCGCGCGTGTTGTTGCGCGTCGGCCGTGTGGCCCTGCGCGTCCCATCGCATCGCATCGCGGCGCATCGCATCGCAGCGCGTCGGTTTGCGTCGCATCGACTTGTTTCTGCACGGCGCATCACGGCGCGTCGCATTTCCTTGTCGTCGCATCACGTCCCATTCCATGGCTTCACACGGCTTCCCCCCTCTTCCCCCGCTAACGTCCCAGTGTCGCGAGCTTGAAAAAGACCGACCTCGAGTCCGCCCTCGACGAGTTCCTCAGCCAAAACGCCGTCCGCTTCGCCGCCGACGCCCGGCTGTCGTCCTACTACAACAGCCGCGCCAAGTCGCTCGGCTCTCCCGTCAAGCGCGAGGCGTCCGAGGGCAAGGCGCCCCGGCGCCGCACCATCAAGGCCGCGCCCCAGGACGAGATTGTCGCTGCCGAGTATGTTTGTTGTCTCTCCCTCTCTCCCTCTCTTTCTTTCCCCCCCCCCCTCTCTCTCTCTCTCTCTCTCTTTCCCCCCCCTCCTCGTTCTCTGCTGACCCCCAGCCCTCTCCCCTCGGCCGCCTCCGTCGCCAGCTCCACCACTCTGGCCTCCCTCGCCCGCACCCCCGCCCGCACCCTCTCGCTCGCCAGCCGCCTCCCCCTCCCCTCGTCCCCCGCCGAAGTCGCCCTCGCCGTCGACCGCAGCGCCGTCGCCGTCCGCGAGCGCGTCGTCTCCATCTACGCCGACTCCGGCTTCACCGAGGCCACCCACGTCACCCGCGAGTCCCTCTCCACCGTCTACTCCATCATCTCTCTCGTCTCCCTCTTTGAGTGGTACTTTTTGCGTCCCGAGATCCTCCCCAACCGCTACGCCTTTACCATCCCGCCTATCCCCTGGCTCCGCACCCCCGACTACCCCGTCGAGATGCCCGACCTGTTCCTGCTCTTGACCTCGTCCTTTTGGGTCCCCGTCTTCCTCTGGCTCGCCGTCAGCCTCGTCGTCCCCGCCCTCTTTGGCTTCTTCTTCAACCTGTCCGCCGCCAGCGCCAGCCACCACAGCGGCCGCGGCCGCTCGCGCCCCTTTTCCAGCGCCGAGTACGCCGTCGACCCGCTGACCTTTAGCGTCGCCAAGGGCCTGCTCATCTACGTCGTGCTCGCCCAGGGCGTCACCTTTGGCGGCTGGGTCGACGCCTTTTCCGTCACCCGCATCAACTCCGCCCTCTATGGCGGCTGGAAGGGCGCCCTCGTCGGCACCGCCGTCACCGGCCTCGCCAGCCTCTACGACGCCGTCCTGCGCAAGTAGGACTTGCCCATGAGCGCCCCGGGCCGCGCACAACCCCATGCGTCCGTCTTTGGGGGCCGTCCCCTGACACGACCATCATGAATGGCTGCTTTTGTGCTTTTGTGCTTTTTGCTGTTCTGCTGTTCTAGTGTTCTGCTTTACTGCTTTCTGCTGTTCTGCTTTTGTGCTCTTGATTTGTCGCTTTGGTTCCTTGCGTTCCACAGGTTTTCTGCTTCTTCGCCCTGTCCGAGGTCTGACAGGGTGTTGTGGCGTTCTGGGCCTGGGCTCTCTCCGTTGGCGCCTCATACCACTTTGGGATCGTTGCAGGGCTGCATGCCTTGCCGAGAGGCGACCCATTTCCCCATTGGGTATTGTTTGGCTTTTGGCTTTTGGCTTTTGTCTTTTGTTTTTTGTCTGTCTTTTTTTGCTCCTTGCCGTTTTGGAATCGGTTCTGGATGGAGGTGACGTGGATGATGTTTTGTACGGAAATGACTTGATACCGGCTGGAATAATTACTGTTTTGGCACATGAAGCACGGCCCAACATAGGACAGGACGTCCGGTCCTGTTTCGCCCTCTGCGGTTACTACGTGGCGACTCAGACGGTTGTCCTACCATACCGGTTGGGTGGTTCTGAGCGCCAGTCACGCTTTACAACACCGCAAGTGTTCTAAAGCGCGCTTACTCGCAAGACTAAACTAACGACAAGTCACATCGTAGCCAAGATCCCATCTCATGCTACAACACTACCTCACGTCACAACACCTCAAGTCTGGCACATTGCTACTTTATATTTACTTGATCTCATTAATAGTAACTGGAGGCGACCCTGGCGCACCCAAAGGAAAAAGCCATGCAGTCATCCTCCATCATAGACTAGACCAGCCACTTCTAGTCAGATTAACCACCGTCCAA
Organism: Leptographium radiaticola; assembly: GCA_019925535.1. Lineage (NCBI taxonomy): Eukaryota > Fungi > Ascomycota > Sordariomycetes > Ophiostomatales > Ophiostomataceae > Leptographium > Leptographium radiaticola. The sequence continues at coordinate 531,758 of JADHKK010000013.1, read as the reverse complement.
CAATTAACCACCCCCGGTCTCAACAGAATCAGAGCTGTAAAAAAATGGAAGAAAAAAAAAACACAGAAAGATAAAGTGACTCGGTAGGAGTCAAGAAATGGTAATGTCCCGGTACCTGTCCGTTGCCGTTCTCTATGTAGTGCCAGATTAGGTAGAGGTAAATGGAGAGAAAGAAAAACACAACCTGAACACCAGGCCTTTATCCCAATAGTGTAGAGTGTAAAAATAGAAATAGAAACTGCTCCGACTCCAGATCCCAAAACGCCAAAATTGGAAATGTGCGCAACAAAGACGCCCCGGCTGCTGTGTATATCGCGATCTCGATGGAGTGCCGGCTCATATGCAAAGGCGCAAAAGGGATGGAGAAAGCAAAGCAAACGCGAGGAGAGCTCTATGGCATGATCTCCTCGAGGCTCTCAAACTTGATCGGATGCACCAGGACGCTGCGCATGCACATGCGGCCCGTCTCGCGCATCTCCTCGCCCGGGCCACCGCCCAGGCCGACCAGGCTCTGGTCCACGTCGTTGCCGTCGATAACCGGCTTCGGTGCCGCACCATCGTCGATGGGCTGCAGGTAGCCCAGCCAGCGACGCCACAGGCGACCGGCAAACTCCGAGTTGTAGTACCACGACATGCCGCGGTGGAAGTGCTCGTTGCCCTGGTTGAAAGACGACGCTTGGCCGCCGCCGGACGAGTGGTCAGGACCGCTGTTGAAGGCCTGCTCGACCGCATTCAGGGGCCATCGCCGGTCTGCATACACCGGGTGCGGTGCAAACGCCGCCTTGAAGCCGCGGTGCAGCGCAATCGTGGGCGGGAACATCTCGGCAAACATGCCGTGGTGCAGCCGCCATGTCTCCTCGTGCATGGCAAAGAGCAGCCGCCGAGACAGGCGCGAGGCGGTGACAATGGCCGTGCGGCGCGGCGGGATGGCAAAGTCTAGGTTGTAGCCAGAGACCTCGTTAGAAAACACCCAGCCCGAGTCGTCCGAGTCGAACAGCGGGTTCAGTGTGATCAGATCGGCCGGCTCGCCGACGCCGCAAGCCTCGGGAATGTTGGTGTAGTTGTTGTTGCGGTCCGCGAAAAAGACATTGCCCGAGTGGTCCGACTCGTTGCGCACAGGGCCGGTCCGGTCGAACTCGCTCAGAACTGCACCCTCGCATCCCGTGGCCGGGAGTGGCGAAATACCGCGCTCCTCGTCACGCGTGGCAGCACGGCCGGCGAAGAACACCTCGCCGAGCATGGAGGGGCGGCCGGCCTCATGCGCCTCGGCATCGACAATGGCAGTGAAGTTCTCCCACGATCCGTGCAGAGACGGGATGTAGTACTTGGCCGAGCGGTCCCACAGACGACGGCGCTGCTGCGACTCCGCCCACTTGCCGAGGCGATCAAAGAACTCGTAGTAGCTGCCGAGGAAGCGCATGTCCATCTCCCAGTTCCAGTAGTGGGCATACTCGGGGTGCAGCTGGGCAAAGTGCTGCAGCGCCAGATGGGGCGAGCGGTAGACGCCGTAGATGTCGGTGCCCGACGGGTTCTCAAACACGGGACGGCGGTCGAGGGCGGGATACAGCACACGCATTTGTGCCACCGACCAGGGCGTGACCAGGCCACGGAACTCGGCCGGGATGTTGTCGGCAACGAGACGGTCCGCCGTCTCGGCGTCGGCCCAGACGGGAAGGGCATCGTCGCGAATGTCCAGCAGGATGTGCACGTCGTACTCGCCACCAGACTGCAGGGCAACCTCGGCGATGAGGGCGCGGAAGTTGATCACGGCATGCGGCGTCCACTTGTAGCCGGCATAGCACCGAATGACAATGGCAATCCGATCCATCTTGCTGAGGTTGGTGGGCACAGACGTGCCGTTGGAGCTGGTCGCCGCCGCATCGCTTTCCGAGTCAGACTCCTTGCCGTGATGTTGACCGCCGAGGCCGACATATTCCAGGCTGCCGCCAGACTTGCCGGCCGCCGTGGTGAAACGCTCCTTGTTGGCATCGTGGCAGCGCTTCTGTGCGGCCGCCCAGTCGACGGTGGAGTAGTCAATCTTGCCGGCCGCCCAGACAGCGTCGCTACCGTCGCGTTCGGTGTCGAGTCCCTGGCCCGAACCACCTTCCTCTTTGGTGTAGCCCAGACCATAGGGGCCATAGCGTCCATAGCGATCGAAACAGACGTCCTCGTTCATGCCCAGCAGGCTGTGCGACCCATAGATAGGCTCCGGCTGGTTCTGTGGCACGCCCGCATATGCGTAGATGTCGGGCACAGGCACAGTACCCGCTGCGTCCAGGTAGCACTTCTGCACAGGGTAGTACTTGGCGCGATACTCGGACGAGTTGTAGTTCGGCTGCGGGACGTAGGGGCTCGGCGTAGGAGGTGAAGCCAATTTAGGAACCGGGGTGCTGATGGTTGCCGGCATGTCCACGTCCGCAGGGGCGGAATCGTCGCGCTTCTCGATCTGCTGGGCAGCCAGTTCCTCCGTCTCCAGGCGAGCGAGCTCCTGGTCCTCGGCAGTCGGGAACTCGGTGTGATACTCGCTCTTGGGCACAATAGCGAGGATGCCGTTGTAGTAGCCATCCAGTCTAAGTGATGCGGTTAGTCTTAAGCGGGCACGGGGCGGCAAATAGGGGTCCTACCGAGTGTAGTTCAGCCAGACGCTGTCTGGGCTGGGCTTCTTGACGTGGACGGCGGGCTCGGGAGTCGGGTGGTGTCTGAACACATCGGGATGTTGCTGCTTGCCGACCAGTAGGGCGACGAGGATCAAGGACACAAAGGCGGCTCCCCAGATGACCACCCGACGGTACAGGCAGTTGCCAAGCAGCACACGGGGCGACGATGGCGGCGGGGCAAAGCCGGACAGAGGCGTGTAAGGCAGCGAGATGCGTGACTTGGGGAACCAGCGGAACGACGACTTGGCCGCCTCGAGGGCGGACGAGGCAGCTGTGGTGACGACCGGCATGGGCAGCAGGTTGCGGGAGGACGAGAAGCTCTTGAGACTGGCGAAGCTGGAGAAGCTCGACAGGCCGGTGGGAACAGGCGAGGGCTTCTCAAGAAAGGTGAAGCTGTTGCGTCGACTGGCGGAGGCGGAGGCGCTGGAGGAGGAGCTCGCGGAGCTGGCGCCGGTGGTGAAGATGGGTGGCGGTGTTTGGTCCATGTTGGCGGTTGTGTGGACGACGAGAAAGACGGGAAGCGGATCTCGAGGCGAGGCACTCGCGGAGACGCGGGCGAACGCGCAGGCCGGAACAATCAAGTTGCTATTCGTATTTGGAGCAGGGAAGCAGAAACATCAGACAGGAGGGCGAAGAGGGGTCGTTGTGGTTGGGACCGCGTGACGAATGGCGGAGCGGTCGAATGTTCTATACTTCGAATGTTCAGACGTTATTGAGCGAGGGGACACAGACCAAGTCTGCGAGGCACCGCGGCTGTCGTAGCAATCTCGTGTAGACAGAGCGAGTGAGTCTATGCGAGGAACGAAATGCAGGCGAGAAGAACGCGACGACACGACGACTGGAAAATAAAAGAGAGAAACCGGAAAAAGAAGAGGGAAAGTAGCGATAGGAGAGCGAACGACAGCACGGAGGTAGACTGAAGGAGCTAAAAAGAGTCGACCATAAGAGTGACAGGAGGTGGTGGAGGACGCTAGGATGGCCAACAGGAAAAAAAAAAGAGAGACAGGGGGCGACCCATCAATCACGGCTAGCCTGTCAACCCATGTAGGAAACTTATCTGCAGACTTGGTCTCTGCAGCCGAATGCCTGGCCGGCCACTAGTCTGGACTAAGCCATCCTAGTAATACCCGCCCACCCCCCGTTTGCAGAGCATTTTGCCCCCCTCTCGCACCCTCCGTTCATTCCATTCCATTCCCTGCTAGGGAGGGAAAGGGTTCATCACAAGGGGGGGGGCCAATTGGAGCGAGCAGCGTGGGGTGGCGTCGCTCTGCGAGGTAGGAAGCAACCGTGCGAGGCGCCTCACGCCTTTCCCAGAAGAGGCCTGCTCATCTCGTGCGAATAATAATGCTCGCAATGCGGGCTGCATATGCCACTATCAGTGTTCCGTGGAGCCCCCTCGCACTTTCCGCCGCAAGCAGCAGCAGCAGCAGGGGCGGGAGGCGGTGCGACGGGCGTCTGTACGAGCACATATCTTGATATGGTGCTAGGCGTATTGATACGAATCCAGGCAGGCGCGTCCGCGCAGGAGCGCTAAACTTGGACACGCTCCGTTCTCGTACGGAGCGGGCTTTTCTCGCTGCCCCACTACTAGGCCAATCGTCCTCTACCGGGCCTACGGGTGCAAGTACCTTGTACTTTCTCTATTTTTGCCGTACGACTACGCGACTAGATAAGCAAGCCGGCGGCCATCGCGATTCTGCCATGGCAAGCCCCCCCCATCCACGTGTTACAAGATACCGAGACTTGTCAAAACTACATTGAACGTCGTACTTTGCCATTACGCGTCCCGGTGGCCGGGCGGTCAGCCAGGCGTGCGCGGCTACGGGATGTGGCCCCACACTTTTCTCGTGCCTGCAGCCCAGTTTCTCTTGTTTTGATGCACACCTGCTTATGAGCTTCGTATCGTGCTTGTCCGGTGACCAGAAGCTCTCGGGCTGCATGCAATCACGCTGTGGCGGCGCACGAGGCCGCTCGGGCGAGCCCCAGTGTGCATGCGGCGACCCTCTCCTGCTCCTATTTGGCCTATCGCCCGGCGCATGATTGGACCCGGAAAGGAAGGGGGCTGGGGGGGGGAGGGGCTGGCATTGCGGTGGGCTCCTTTTATGGAGCTGGTGGGCCACTGGGAGGTAAAAAGGGGGGGCAGTGCGGGCCCCACCAGGTTCAGCGGGTACTCGTATTCATTCAGGTATTTTGTGCACTCGGAGGTGGATAAAGTCTCACGTGACTTGCACGACCGGCTGCCCCGAAAGAATGTGCAGAGAAGACAAAGAACAAGGTACTTTTGGACGGTGTCCAGGCACACCATCCATAGCGCGGACGGCAGCGCGGCAGGACGGCGCGCCACGATCGCCATGATCCAGGGGCGCCAGACAGTAAGACGCCAGAATTTCTGACATTCTGACATTCGATCCTTTTGACGGGCCAGATCCGCCACCGAGGATCTTGCACGAGGCTGGGCAGCAAGCATGAGCAACAGGCACTCCACGTGCGACATGCTCGAATGAATGCAACGCACCGAGTATTACAGTCTTGTCTATTTTGATTCTGTCAATGCAGTTCTATTACGCAGTGGTCTGTTCGGGTCCCCTTTGACCCACCAGTCCTCCCCCGCCTCCTCCCGTCTCACGCCGTCTCCCCTTCCCCCCTTTTTCTCTCTAGACACCATGACTCCCGTCGAGCTGGGCACGGGCACGTTCGTACTCGGCCTGGCGCCGCCGGTTGAGCCAGCCGGAGACGCGCTGGCGCCACTCGGCGCCCCAGCGGACGGTGGCGACGAGGCCGGCGGCGCTGGCGGCCAAGAAAAAGGCGGTGATGGTGCTGAACCAGCCGACGCCAATGTGCTCAATGGCCGGCAGGGCGACGGCGGTGCCGACGCAGGCAAAGAGGTAGCGCACAAAGTAGTTGCCGGCAATGACCTCGCTGCCGTGCTCGGGCATGACGTCGAGGCAGTACGTGTTGAGGCTGGGGAAGCAAAAGAGCTGCGCGACGCCCTGCAGAAACATGCAAATGACCACGAGCGGGATGCCGCCGACGGCGCGCTCGACGGCCCAGCCGTAGATGAGCATGCAGCCGGGGATGACAATGCCGATAAAGGGCAGGGCCGAGCGCAGACGGTCCTCGGGCACGCGCTCGCCGCCGCGCTTCTTGATCCACTTGCGCACCATGTAGTCGGCGTAGCGGCCGCCCACAAAGGTGCCGGTGATGTAGCCGACGCCCGGCGCCAGGAAAAAGAGGCCCGCCTGCAGCGGCGTCGTCAGGCCAAAGCGCGGGTTCAGCACGTACGTAATGGGCGTCAGCAGCGAGTACTGGTTCCACACCAGCGACGACGACGCCAGCCCGGCCGTCACCACGTTGGGGTAGATGTACAGCCGGATCACGCGCATCGGGTTGATCATGGTCCACAGCACCCGCGCCTTGGCCCACGTCCGGTAGCCCACCAGGGCCTCGTTCTTCTTGTGGTGGATCGTCTCGGGCAGCAGCGTGGCCGCGCCGAGGAGGGCGGCGCCGGCCAGGCCGGTCTGCAGCCAAAAGATGACGCGCCACGAGCAAAAGGTGACGATGATGCCGCCTGGGGAGTTAGTGGGGGGGGAAAGAGGGGGGAGAAAGAGGGGGGAGAACATAAAAGAGAAAGACAAAACAAACAAAACAAACAAACAAACAAACACACACACACACACACGCACCGATAAACGGCCCAAAGGCCGGCCCAATCAACATGCCCGACAGAAACCATCCCATGGCCGTCGCCCGCTCCGTCGGCCGGTAAATGTCGCTGATGGACGCCGAGCCCACCACGATCAAGGCGGTGCCCTCGTACGCCGTCAGGATCCGGAAGATAAAGTACGCCGCCAGGTTGGGCGCCAGCGCCGTGCCGATGCTGCAGCCCAGAAACAGCGTCAGCGTCAGCTGCAGGATCCGCTGCCGTCCGTACACCTCGCTCAGCGGCGCCCACATCAGCGGCGACATGCCCATGAAGAGCATGTACAGCGCATTGCTCACGTCCACCACCGTCTGCGTGGCCCCGAACTCGGCCGCCACCTCCTTGACCGCCGCCAGCACCGCCGTGCTGGAAATCGGCGCCAGAAACGCGCAAAACGACATGAGCGCCACCAGCGCCAGCTTGTGCCGCGGCGACAGCCGGTCGTAGAACTCGTCGGGGATCGCCACAAACGACGACCACGGCTGCGCCGGCATGTCCGGGCCCACCGACGACACCGGCCCCGACGCCGCCGTCGCCCGGCTGGCCATGGTCGTGATGGGTGCCAGCCGGGGGCCGTCCTGCGCTTCGTCGTCGTCCTTGTCCGAATCCGACGTGTGCGACGTGTGCGACGTGTGTGACGCACGCCGACTGTCGGTCTGCTCCGTCTTTTCGGTCTGTGTCTGGTGCGGCTCCGTCTTGGCTTCGGACGTCTGCTTCTCATCCACGGCCGACTCCGATCCGCTCACCGGGTCTGCCGCCGCCGCCGCCACCGCCTCCGCCTCCGCCTTTTCGTGGTCGTGTGCCATCTTGGCCCCGTGGTCAAGCGGAAATCGGAGAGCAAAGAGACCAGCTACGTCCTCGGAAACATGTCAAGCCCTTGCGTTCTGTCAAGGCCAACCGCGTGTCCATGCCGCGAGCGAATTGTTGAATAAAGGACCGCTGCTTCAATGACACGACAGTTTCGACAGGGACGATTTGGACCCGATGCGTCATGCTCGGATTTGTCGCCTTCCGGCCTCTGTCCGCAGAAAAAGGGCCCATGACCGCAGGAATTTACACGGACATGCGCGGGCGAGCCCCGAGCTCGCTGCGTCGATCCGCGGCCACTATCCGGCCGACGGTCGCTTGTTTTTTTTCTTCCCTGTCGGCGGCCATAGTGGCCTATGGGAGGCCAGAGCACACACGCCAGAGTCCCTTGTTCGGCACCGCTCCGTGGCCAAATGTTCAATGCGGCAAGCGCGATTTTTGCCGATCGGGAACCAGCGCCGTTCGCTGATTTTTCCCTGCCCTGGAATTGGCCATTGGAGATAAGCAGCCCCATCCAACCCAAGCCCCCGCCAGGCTTGCCCCGATCTAGGCAGTCTCGTCGGAAGATTGCACTCGTGCAACCTCTGCTCGCTTCCCATCGCGTCAGAACTGTCATCGGTCACGTGATCACATCACGTCGTTCTTCGCACCCTCGCAAATAAGTGATAGCATTCGCTAGCAATGCCCCCAGGCCCCTCGGCTCGAACACCCCTTCGGGCCCCCGACCCGGTGACATCATCCTCGAGCTCGCAAAATCAGTATCGGTATCGTGTGCGCTCGAAACACAAATGCCCTAAGCAAACCGCCGCAAAAAAACAGCATCGCGAACAAGAAAACAACAAAAACCCCTGGCGAAACCATCTTCCCACACCGACTACTCATACCCTACCGCGCCCGCCGCATCCCCTAGCGCAGCGAGCCCTCGATTGGGCTCTGTGGCACGCTCCGCATCCCGCCGAGGTCACCGCTGCCCGTCCGCCGCAGCGCCTGCGTCATCGTCTCGATCGCCAGCTCGCCGCCCAGCAGAAAGCTGCCGCCGCTCGGACCGCCCACCGCCGACATGGCCGGCGACCCCACCGCTGACGAGTACGTCGAGCCCATCGTCGCCTTGCGGCTCGGTGGCGACATTTCCAACCCCTTCACCGACCCGCTCTTGCTGGTCGGCGGACTCGAGCCGATCCCGCCCGTCGACACCGTGGCCGTCGGCGACCGCATTGGCGATGGCGACCGGTTGATTGCCGCTCCCAGCGTCGTCAGGCTCGTCAGGCCCGCCAGATGCATCGACTCGTGCACGCTGCTGCCGCTTCCGCCGACCGATAGGAGCTGCGGCTGCTGCAGCTGCTGCTGTTGATGCTGGTGGTGCTGCTCGGCCTGCACCACATCTGCAAACGAGATAAAGCTCAGCCGCCGCACGTCCGTCGTGTCAAATGACCCGTAGTTGGATGCCCCGTCATCCTTGTCCCCAAAGCTGCTGGCCACGTCGTCCACCCACGCGCCCATGCTGACGCCGCTGGCCGCACTGGACGCCACCGGTGCTGCCGTGCCACAGCTGCTGCCACCGCCCATGCTCGTCACCGCCAGAATGGCTGGCTGGTGGTGCGCATGCGTGATGATCTCCACCGAGTCCGGGTCCAGGTGTCCGTCCGTGATCGCTTCCGACGAGGCATCGAGCACTGGTGGGATCCGATTCTCTGTCGTGATGTGCGACGGGATCGCCGGCGAGCTGGGCATCAGCAGCGTGCTCTCTTGCACGTCCCGCTCAAAGATCTGCGACCCCGATGGCGACGACACCCGCGGGGACGACGACAGTGCCGCGCTCCGGACCGGCGATGCCGGCAGCACATAATATCCGTGCCCAAACGGGCCGCTGCCCGCGCCCATGGACTCGGCTTGGAAAGGCGAAGATGGCTTGCGCAGAAGCGCCGGCTGGCCGCCCGGCGTCGTAGGAGGCACGGTCGAGGCCGCGCCTGCCGCCGGTGCCCTCATCGTGGGCGTCGGCGACAACGCAGGCGTGGCGTTGGGGGACTGTGTCGGGTGTGTCGGATGTGCCAGGTGTGCCGATTGTGCAAGGTACGCTGCCTCGTCGCCCTTTTTCTTGCCGAAGCCAAACAACCCGCGCTTCTTATGCTTCTTCTTGTCGTCGATGCCGACAGTTGCTTCACCTCCTGCCTCGACGGTCGCCGTACTCGACGGCGGCGACGACACGACCGTGGCCGGCGTCGGCTCGAATGCAGGTGCCAAAGTCGGGCCTTGGCCGCTGCTACCGCCGGGAAGCGGCGCAGATCCAGCCAGGCTCATATTGACGGCTGCTGGGTGGCTCACGACTTCAATCTTCGTTGCTCTTATGCCCGCAAAGTGTAGGGAATGGTGGTTTGAAATGGCCTGAAAGCTGACGAAATAAAAAAGTCAGCGGAGAAAAGGAGGTGGCGATGAGGCTAAGGCCTCGTATTTTGATTCACCCTCCGCTCACATTCGTATCGCCGGGGCGTTGCTATATAGCCCGGGGACAACGAAATGTAGAAATACAGCCAACCGGCAGCAAACGAAAAAATATCCAACAAAAGCAACGTACTTGGAGATACCGAAAATGAATGCTTTGATGGTTGCACGCTCTCTGCTTGAGCCGTCTTTGCGTATCGGTCGATGATCTTCTCGACTGCTATGCGGCCTCTTTTCAGCCGTAGAGCCCAGCGACAAAGATGATCAGCCTGTCCGTCTCTCGTTTGCCTTGCCTTCGTTCCGGCTGTCTTGTTGGCGATGACGACGGAAAATGCGGGAGGGCGCTGTCTTGTGGGTCGGGTTTATCGTAGCGCCGCCGTCAGAAGAAACAAAGCTAAACCGCTCGTGGACGATGGAGGGGGGATCGTCTGGCTAAGGATATCTGTTTTGTTTCTGCAATGAAAACGGTTGCTAGCCGATCAAATGGGACTCTCCACTGGGGAAATCGATGCGATATAAACGATGGCCAAGTTGTCGCCCGTCGTAGTTTCCTTATTTTTGTGCGCGTCGATCTCCCCCAACACAGGCTGCCCAAGCCAATGGTTGGCTGGCTGGCAGGATTAGGCGATCTAAGCAAAGGGTCAGGTGCAGGGCACGGCGTGGAAAACTCGCTACAGAGAGGGCGGGGGCCCCATAACCCGCACAGCCGAAATCCACCTGCTGACTGCCGTGCAAACAGATTACAGTGCCCCGTGCCGACAGCGACAAAAAACAGCCCAAACGGCAGCTAAGAAAAAATGGTAAGCAACAAAAGCAACAAAAAGCCGCAGGCCGAACAAATCACTGATGCACGTGTTTCTCCGTCAACTTCCTGGTTTCGCATTGATGGCAATGCCATATATCTGGTTGCCTGGGTGCAAGCATTCTTGATTTCATGCCACAGAGTTCAATAATACGAATACAAGTGGTGAAAATGGGTCGAAACAGGCACGGTCCAGCCAGCCACTATTACGAGTGCCCACCCCACGGCCGCTGTGGGAGGAAGCAAGGCATTACGATACAATCGGCGCCATGGGATGGCCAAGGGTCAAACAGCTCATGCGGTCGTTACCAAGCCGCTTCCGGCTGTCTCAAACAGCCCCAGCGGGTGGTGTGGCCTGAGCCAACTGAAAACCTGGCAGACGGGAACAAAAGTCCCTCTTTGTTTTAGCTGCGACGATCAACGCCGTCCAAGCTTGGGACTTGGTGTCTACAGGGCCGCCACGCCAGGCGCACGCCCCGAACCGACGCAGTCGCCAAAAGCCTCATCTTGTGACTCGTCGAAGCAGCCTCATGTTTTCGTCGCCTACGAGTAGGTTCGAACGAGTGGCCAGGAGTTCACCGGCGATCGCGCGTTTTCTTTGGGGCTTGTGGAAAACGACGTCTGTGTGGCTTCGCCCTGCTCGCACTCGTAGATACCGAGCCGTAGTTGTGGTCGTACTTGTACACGCGTTTCGAGGTCACAGGCCGTCTTCCATAGCATCCGCGCCCTTTATCTGTACTATCAGTATGTATCCTCCATGTTGGTCTAGGCGGGTCGGCGCATGGAGATGCTTCGCCTGCGGTGTTACCGGCCACGGCCCAGAAACAATCACGCTCGTGGTGTCATATCTTGTCTCGGGGTTGGCCTACGAGTACAAGTGTTTTACATGGATAGAATATCAAAGGAAGCGGGTATGGCTGCCTAGCACTCCGTATCTCACTTACGGAGTACCTATCCCCATGTCTGCTGCATCGCCCCATAGGACCCGCTACAAACAGCACCCGTCTCCCTCTAGCACCCCATCCCACTATCATAATGACAATAGTAGAGGTGCATGGTCATTCTCTATTGTCGGAATAATCAACGTGAATTATGCTGTGGTTTTGAGTCACGGTGTATTCACGACCTCCGATCATTTGTTAAACCTATTTTGCTTTGGGCTCGACACTCATACGAGTAGTACAAGTGATGGGGACTACTTGCAGAAGTGAATCCTATGCACGGTCTCGCGACTTTCCCCCAGTAAATAGCTGTCTTGGCAAGACAGAACCCCATCCCCATCAGTCGATAATCAAAAAGGGCACCATCAGCCCTTCCATGCTCCCATAATGCTCGCGTCTAGCCGAGCGACAAAGACACTTTACATCGAGAATAGGATAATGAGGTCCGGCGCGGAAATGTACGAGTAATCGTGGTACTGGGCTGCTTCAGACTGTGCTCGACCACAGCCACCAATTACATTAAATGACTTGTTCTGTATACGAGTGTGGCGTCTACTGAGATGTCCTATGAGACCATAATTATTATGATATCTAACAAAAAATCGGCTGGAGCTGGGACTCAGCCGCATTCAATGCTGTCATCGGTTCTTGACGTCCACGCCCACACCCACCATCTTTGGAATAATTCACCAACAATAAATGTATTTCCACATGCTGATGGCTCTTCCATAGGGCGAAGCACGCTAATGTCAAGAGGCTTACTTCTTCCAAACTTGGAAAACGAGGCGAGCCTTGCTTGCTATCCTTTGGACGTCGTGCACCTTTTTCTCTTGGGTGCTGTTCCAGAATGATAGGCGACATGTCATATTCAAGATTGCCCAGGTCACTGACAGGGCAGCAGTCTTGGGCACGAAAACATAAATAGCTACGTTGTCGCCCACCAGGATGCCTTTGAATCCATCATCTCGAGAAGGCAGATTCCGAAACGACAAGGCCACCACTTATACACACTTCCCCCTCTTTTACACAGACATCGTTTTTTGTATTGCCGTGTCGTGACGATGTCTCGTTCCTGGACGGCACCTATGAACCAGTATTGGATACCTAACCTAGACATTCACAAGCAAGTCATCACGTCCAGACTTCACATGTACCTCAGCCCCGACTCGACCGTTCGGCCTTACACCAAAGATGTGATTCTTCCTGATATAAATTACACCGGGGGCTTGTGATGCTGACTACTACACAAGGGTGAGGATGGTTATCTCATCACGACGGCCGGGGAGTGTCTAAACGACGTAAGAACTATGCCTTCTGTTTACCTTTTTCTACGTTTGTGATCTGACTTTCAAACTCACCGCAAACAGGACCAAATCGATGATATATGTAATAAAACTGCTGAAAGGTGGAATCAAATCGCCGCGGATCTTTGGGATTCTAGGCCTGAACTACGGACGCTTAAGCGGCCCCTTCATAGGCCTCTTTTGATTTCAAACTCCAGTAACAGGAGCTCTTTTTCCAATGCTCACTTACCGGGTAGCAGTAGGAGGCCCCAATATCAGAATTCCTACAATAGTTCCAATCATGGCGGCCATTCCTATAGACACGGAGGAGACCGTTATCAAAGATAAAGATGTACATTCACTCAGCCAGCATACGGGGGAGTGTCGGTCTATTCACCTACGTTTCAATAGTGTTGCCATCGTCACAATGGGCGGTATGGAAAAGCGGAGGGAAACCGGTTTTAGTACAGATTGTCTCTATAAACAGCTGTACAGTGCTCGGCTACCAAAGTTTCCGCGTCTGTCTACAACTATTAAGTATGTTGAATATACCAACGCTGTCTGTCTGGAGTGCCGCGGCAGGCCATGCTTGCATTAAAACTGGATTTTGCGACTACTTGTCTCGTAGACATACATCTGGCCACAAGCAATATATAATTTTTTGCTCGGTCTTAGTGGGCTACACAAAGTGAATTATTGGCACATCTTAGATAAGTGATACTCTGCCAAGTTCTAGACAATTCTAGAATGCCGTAGCTCCAGCTAGGCACCTGCACAGGACAAAACGTGCAAGTGTCTCCCAAATCTCGTATTATAACCATCAGAGGCTCTTCAAGCGGCCGTTGTCGGACCACCCGCCAACACAGTGCTCATACTTCTGGAGATCTAATGGTCCGCTGGACCAAAGAATGATGGCCTGAATGTGCACATCGTTGCACCTTGGTTTCCTAGCGGAAGCCTCGGCTGACTGCACAGTTTTGGTGACGTAACCGATTACATTGACCCATTCACCAACCTGCAGCTGGCTCGCGGTAACCGTTTTCAGAAGCAGCAGGATGTCCACGAGAGCACGATCCCGCGATCCTCTGGGGTACTCGTGCCTCAGCGTTAATACGCCCGACGCGGCAGCATAAGAGGTGACACTAAGCCAGTGCAAAATACACATGTTAGTCTAGAGAGTCGATTCCCGTATCAATTACCGATTGTCAGAGGCGGACTCTTCTCATTTCGACGTCTTGAGAGCCCTCGGCATATTGAGGAGGGAGGGAAGTGTTCACCATCCTAGAAATCTGACTTTATCGCCTGCCTTCCGGCCAGGCAAATCGGACAAAAAGCATATCTGAGACGGCGGCGGCCTATCAGACATGACTCATCTGTCTTCGCTGTGTTAAGATGACCATCGTATCGTGCAAGCCAATGCATTCGTTTGTTGATGTTCTGGATCGGCCAAGTTGATTCATGAGTAAGCTGGGGCAAAGGCCATCACGTGACAAAACACAAGCCTTTTGCCCAGTGGTGGGGTGTGGCAGCCGACCTGGCACGTGGTCGCTACGCAGTGGCAGCCTGTCAAGTTGCATCATCATTATCTCCTCGCTAGGATTTGCTCTCCCTCACCCAACATAGCAATCGCATCAACGATCGCAAACCTTAACATAGACGGCGAGAACGGAAAGCGGGCATTCGAGAGCGATCAAAGCGGCGTACCTATTGGCATTATTGATCTGTACAGCCCCCTAAAGGTCGACACAGGTCCGGACGCCCGTCGAAAACCCTGCGGAGTCACAGCACCCAGTCCGCCATTGCAGGCATCTACAAGCCACGAGAGCGGCACATTACATAAAGCGAGAGGCCGAATTTAATTTATAGCTCGCACGGCAGCCTTATCCAACGAGCCGCGCCCGCGTTGCCCAAGACTCGAGAAATACCCCTCATCCGACCTTGCCCCTCTCGTAACAACGATAAGAGCCATCCAGAACAATGTCGGGCGTCTGGGGCTGGTTCGGCGGTGGCGCGGCACAGAAGCGGAAAGATACGCCTAAGAATGCCATTCTCGGACTGCGGTCGCAGCTGGACATGCTGCAGAAGAGAGAGGAGCATCTGCAGAAGCAGATAGAGCAGCAGGAGGCCATCGCCCGGAAGAATGTGACGACAAACAAGGCCGGTAGGTCTTTGCATCTGGGGCTGTGAGGCGTCGCAGCAGCATGAATGTGCAGTGGCTGACCCATGTACAGCGGCAAAGGCAGCGCTGCGGCGCAAGAAGGCGCTGGAGCACAACCTTGAACAGACGCAGGGCCAGATAGGCACGCTGGAGCAGCAGGTCAACGCGATAGAATCGGCGAACATCAACCGGGAGACACTGCTGGCGATGCAGCGGGCAGCTGCGGCCATGAAGCAGATCCATGGCAACCTTACGTCGGACAAGGTCGACGCGACAATGTACGTTGGCCACATTACGAGTCTTCTTAGTCCCTGCTTGCTTCTGTTTGCTAACGCGGCTACTAGGGACGAGATTACGCAGCAGACCCAGCTCAGCGAGGAGATTTCCAATGTCATTACGAGCAACCCGATCGGCGGATTTGTCGACGACGCCGACCTGGAGGACGAGCTGGAGCAGATGCAGCAGGAGGAGCTGGACGAGAAGATGCTCAAGACGGGCACGGTGCCAGTGGCGGACGCGGTCCACAGTCTGCCCGCCGCCGCAAACGGCGAGAGTAAGAAAGACACTACCACTCCTCACTTGGACTGTCGCGAGACTAACACACCGCCAGTCAAGAAGACCGCTGTGGAGGAGGAGGACGACGAGGAGGCGGAGCTGCGGAAGCTGCAGGCCGAGATGGCCATGTGATGCGCATGCACAGGAACCGGCAGATTGGCGGGCCGAGACGAGACGGGTCCAGGCACGGGCAGACTCGTAGGCTCATGATCTCAGAGGCTTGCACGTTGCATGGGGGCAGACAGCTGAGCGACTGCCTCCCCACGGTCTCTACGGCACAGCGACGCCCTTTCTTTGGCACAACTTTCCGGGGGCGAGGAGAAGGAGAATGGCGATGCCGAGTCTCTCGCCGCCCTCTTGATTTCCACGGGCACGAAGAGGGAGCGATTCTGTCGTTCCGAGGCAGTTGGCGTTGGCGTATCCCACGGGCTGCATTTATTTTCGCTTGCATGCTGTTTAGGCCTTGTTCTGGAGGGGGGGACTGCTACTGTCGTGCGAGATTGGAGCTGTTTTGTTAGTAACCATTTACTCGTTTTGTCTAAGTATAGTGCGAATAGCTTTGCCTTGCAAACGTCATGACCAGGGTTGCACTGTGTGGCTAGAGCCCAGCTCTCTGCTGGGTGACAAATCTGCGAGAAAGATACGAGCACGGCGTTCTACGACGTACAGTACTCGTATCTTTGCTCACATCAGACGAATGGGCTTTCTCACCGTTTTTTCGGGGCCTTGGCCATGGACAGGTCCACTGTAGTACGAGTATCGATCACTTGGACTCACCGCAATGTTAGGTTATATTGCGGCGTCACACCGCTTCTGGGCCTCGGACTGGTCCACTCACCGAATGCGGCTATTAGCGAGAGTGGATGGAAACTATGGGAAAAAGAGCGGAAGGCCGAAAATCCACCTGTCAGGGTTCCCGCGATACTCGGCGCCTTGGGCAGCGTTCTTGCCTTACAGGCTGTGATGGCTTACGAGTAAAACATGGTCAGGGGGAATCGGCCACGGTGTTCCGGCCGTGACGAGACATTTGCCATGTCATTGATGCCTAACCTGGGAGAACTCTAGCCAAAAAAATGAACAACCAGCACGCAAACCCCCCCTCCGAAAAAAAAACTGCACAATACGAGCGAGCGAGCGGCTGGGTATGGAGCACTCCTATGGGCCCGACCCAACCTCATGCGGTAGTCCGACCACCATCTGCCACCAGATGCGGCAAAACGTCTACTGCGGGCCATTTCCCCATCTCCTCTCACCCTGGCCTTTTCCGTCTAGCCCCGTCGTATCCAGTCCAGCCTAACGGCACCCGTGGGCCGGCCCACCGAGGCGGCGTTTCGCTCTGCTTTGCTTTGCTGCCAGCGGCCTCGCTGGCTCAAGTCCTGGCGCCACGCCTGCAGTGCCACGCGCCCGTTCCGGCCCTCCATCCCACGTTCGAGGCGCGACCCTTTTTCCTTGTTTCGGTTTTTTTTTCTGGTTCTCCTTCCCCTCTCTTCCATTCCGTCCTCTTCCGCTCCCATCCGAGCGAACGACAGGGCCGGCGACTTGCCACCCCGGCCCTTCCTATGCCGCGCTACGCCGTTTTTGTCTGCAGGCCGGCCGGGGCTCTAGGTTTCTCGACCGCATATCCCAATACTCTTACGGAGTACTCCGTACGGAATATTGTTTTTTTTTCTCTTGCTCGTGTGCCTTGTTTTTCTGGCGCCGTTACTCTTTCTCCCAGTGTTACCAGGCGTTGGACGCGCCTGCCGCCCAATTCGCAAATTGGCACCCCTCCAAAATTTATCGGGATGGACCATCCGTGGCCTGGCCTCTGACCGACAGGCGTGGAAAGCGCCACGTAGCACACCCTTCTCGACGTACGATTTGGTGGTAAACAACTCACAGCGGGAAGGAGCGTCTTTGTATCTTTTGCAAGAGCCGAGACCGCCTGGACAGTCTTTTTACCGCTTTGCCGCCACAGACTGCCTTTTCCCTTCTAGCTGCCTTCTCCATCGCCTTTTTCATTCTCTTCTCACCCGTTCTCCACATTGTCCACCTCACGATCCACACTGCTCCTGCGCCCTACAAGCGCTCTCCATTAAGCCTGCATTCAAGTACGAGTACTTTGCACATGTACTCCGTACGAGTATACCTAATCCAGGAACCACCGGCCAAGCCAACCAACTAGCTTTGGGCTTTTTGACCTCATTCTCGTCGGACTTTGCATCCGACTCTATCTGCCTCTTACTTCTTCCGCTGCCCAATGACGAATACTCAACCCAATGGATGCCATACGTTGGGTGCTGGGCTCGAGCTTTCAATGCATGCCTAGTGGCTGGCTTTGATATGGAGACCACTTTAATATACCATGTCACATATATGGAGTACAGGTACATGTGTACACCGGCGCAGGCCCGCGCCGGTGGGCCCATTGTCAGGCTACCAGGGTTTGCTATTTGCCTCTCCGCTCGGGTTCCCTTTGCTGCTGTAATCCTCTGCGATATCCCGATTTGCTGCTTCGTCCATGTACTTGTATTATGCATACAGGTACAAGCACTCCTTTGACCCTCCTGTCGCTGTCCTGGTGCATTGCATTGGGCACCCATTGTGCTTCAAATCCTCTGTATTTTTGGTTGCATCCGTGAACATGTACTGCAGTACTTCTCTCCCGCATTTATCTTGCCTTGACAACGAAGAGGTCAGAACTGGGCCCAATCCAACAGTCCAACCCCCCTCAAACACGACGTGGCCCCATGTGAATGCTAGTTGCACCAATAGATCTCGTGCACGATACCTCAGTTCTAGTCACTCGAGCTTCGTGCCTTGACTGAAGTGGTTCGCTTGCAGCGTGGGGTATCACATTCTGTTTAGCCCGGGACTGATTGGAGCTATGTGCATGAAGGGACCCGCCTCGTCATTCTAAAGGCACCTCATCCGCGTCTTCTTCTGGTCGACTGGGGTTAATGACCAACGGAAACAGGGAAACGGGAAAAAAAAGAAACAAGACCTCCCTCCAACGACATCCCACTTCTGTTTACATACTCCCGATTTTCAGATTCTGGTATCCAGTACTCTGCTTTGCACTTACACCTCCCCTCATCACCCACCAGCCAGGGAAGCCAGTCTCTTCTCAGAGCTTAGCTATCTGGACAGAGCTAAGCAGCAGAGCTGCACGTTGTTGTACTTCTATTGCCTGTTTCTGCTCGTTGCGCTCTACGACGTCATTGATCGTTAAGATACCACTCACTGCCTCTGCTTAATATCCCGTCACTGCCATTTCCCATTCAGTTGCTGCTGGCAACTTCAGATCCACTTTGGACCTCTCGCTTTAATTTCACATCTCCGCCATATTTTCGCTGGGCTCCAAGACGCCACAGACAGTAACGTGCCCATTGACAGGCACTTCGAACAAACCAAACAACCAAAAAAATTCATTTCATACGACGATTGTCTTGGCCGAACGGTGCCTCAAACCAGATCGACAGAGATGGCGAGCGCAGGAGTCCGGATTAGTGAAGAGCGAGTCTTCAACCCCCAGAATGTGGAAATCGCCAAGTACGACAACCCCATGGTTGCAGACTTCAACAACGTACAGTTTACGCAAATCGTGAACTCGGACGACGAAGACAACGAAGCGGGGGAGAATGGCGACAACGAAGAGGGCCCCGAATCAGAAGAGTCGAAAGTGAAGGACAAAGGCGAGAAGGAGCAGAAGGACGGTTAGTACTCGCCCGGGCTGTGTCAAGTCTCACTCTACCCGTGAATCTATGTTAACAAGGACGTTTCAGAGCCCGAATCTCCGAAACCGAAAGGGAAGAAGGCAAAGAAGTCAAAGAAGAAGAAGGCGGCTTCTGAGGCGGCAAAAGCCGAGGCCGAACCCGAGCCTCAACCAGAGACTCCAACCGAAGAGGCTAAACCAGAGCCTGCGACTCCAACCGACGCGAATGGTGAGGGAGACGCGAAGGAAAGCGCGAAGAGCAAGAAGAACAAGAAGAAGAAGAACAAGAACAAGAAGGCGCAAAACGGCAAGTCGCCGTCTGAGCCGTCTGAGCCTTCTAGCCCGAACCCCGAAGTCGCCACAGAAACACCACCCACCGAATCTACTCCCGACACACCAGAAGAAAGCAACGGGGCAGCAGAGCCTGAGGCGGCCAGTACGGAATCTGTGCCGAAGAACGCCGAAGACGAAACAAAAGAGCAGTCAGAGGCAAAATCAGAAGATGTCGTTGCCCCCGAGCCCCAGCCAGAAGCCACACCCGCAGAGGCCGCGGAGACGAAGCCTGACATGCCGGTGACGGAAGATGCCAAGGAAGAGGCGCCGCCGGCAACCACCGAAGCTCCTGCGCCCGAGGCGGCGGCAGACGAGTCGAAGGAAGCTGCTCCGACGGCGGATACAGCTTCTTCCGATGTGCCTGCTGCCGCTGAGGAAAAGGCCCCGGAGCCTACTGAGACCACTGCCGAGCCCGTCTCCGAAACGACGCCCGCGGAAGCTGCCAAGCCGACCGAAGAGCCAGCTGCCGAGCCGACGACCGAGGCAGCACCTGAACCGGTTGCTGAGGCCTCCCCCGAGCCCGCTGTCGTGCCGGCGGAAGAGTCTACTCCAGAGCCAGTGGCTGAGCCCACCCCGAAGCCGGAGACTGAGACGGCGGCTGAGCCCGCCGCAGAGCCAGCTACCGAGAGCAGTCCCGAGCCAGCGGCTGAGCCTGTTGCTGAACTGGCGGCTAAGGTGGCCGATGAGACGACTCCGGTGCCAGTGACTGAGGCAGCTCCCGAACCAGCTGCCGAGGCAAGTCCGGAGCCGGCACCTGAAACGGTTGCGGAACCGGCAGCTGAGTCCACGACTAAGCCGGCGGAAGAGGTGGCTGCCGAGCCAGTTGTCGAGACTGCTCCAGAGCCGGCGGAGTCCACTGCCGAGCCTGCAGCTGCAAAGGAGGCAGAAACTGAGGCAACTTCCGCTCCGGCAGCCGAGTCGGCTCCCGAGCCAGCCACTGAGGCAGCAGCCGAAGCATCTCCTGAACCAGCTACCGAGCCCACCGAACCGGTCGTAGAGACGGCTCCAGAGCCCGCCGAGTCTACGCCCGAGCCGGTGGCCCAGGCAGTCGCCGAACCAGAAGCCGAGACTGCTCCAAAGGAGGCGGAAACGAAGGCGACAGTCGAAACGACAGAGCCTGCATCCGAAGCTCCCGAGCCAGCCGTTGAGCCCACCCCTGATTCAGTTGAGACGGCTCCAGAGTCGACAACTGAGACAGCGTCGGAGCCCACTCCTGAACCGGTGGCTGAGACAGCATCTGAGCCCACTCCCGAGGCGACAGCGGAGATTGCTCAGAAAGAGCCCGCGGCTGAGACAGCCCCCGAGGCGGCGAGCGAGACAACCCCCGAACCAGTAGTGAAGGAAGTCTCCGAGACTGTGGCTGAGGCTTCCCCCGAGGAGCCGGCGGCCGACGCAGCCCCCGAGACTGTGACTGAGACTACCGCCGAGACAACCGCCGAACCGGCGAAACCGGAGGTTGAAGCAACCCCGGAGGCGCCGGCGGAATCGACTACTGAGCCAGCGGCCGAGGAAATTCCCAAGCCGGCGGAGGAAACTGCCAAGGAGACAGTGGCTGAGGAGAGCCCCGAGCCGGCGGTTAAGCCGACTTCCGAGGAGCCGACAGCTGAGGCATCCACAGAGGCAGCGGCTACCCCCGCGCCGGCGGTGGAGGAAGCGCCCAAGGAGCCTGCGGCTGAGGCAGTCTCCGAGAAGGAGGCTGAGACAACTTCCGAGGAGCCGGCCGCAGAAGCCGCCCCGGAGCCAGCAGCCGAAGCCGCTGCGGAACCAACGGTCGAGACAACTCCAGAGCCAGCGGCTGAGACAAAGGAGCCCGCAGAGGAGGCGGCTGCAGAGCCGGCGGCCGAGACGGCCTCTGAGGAGGCGGCAAAGGAGACAGCCCCTGAGCCAACAGCTGCAGCAGCCACGGAACCGACGGTCGAGGCAACCGCAGAGCCTGCGACTGAGGTAGAGGAGCCCGCAGCCGAAGCGGAGAAGCCTACAACTGAGGCATCCCCAGAGCCGGAGGCCAAGGCAACCTCGGAGGAGCCAACAACGGAGGCAGCAACGGAGGCAGCTCCCGAGGAAGCTGCGCCGGCCGAAAATACTCCTGTTGTCGAGGCATCTGACGCTGCCGAGGCTGCAGCTGATGTCGAAGAAACTCCTGCCTCAAAGCCATCCTCGCCAAAGCGTGTACATTTTGCCGAAGCCGGCGAGGAGGAGACGACGGTTGCAGACGAAGCGGATAAGACTGCGGCGGAGGAAAAGCCAACAGCCTCTGATTCGGCCCCAGCTGAGCCGGCGTCGACTGAGCCGAGCGCAGAAGTGGTACCTGCGGAGAAGCCAGCTACAGAATCTGTTACGGAAGATGCCAAGGAAACTCCTACGGAGGCATCCGAATCACCAGAGGAGAAGCCGTCCGAGACACCTGCAGAGGTTGCTACAGAGGCTGCTGTCGAGCCTGCAGTGGAAGCTGCTCCGGAAGTCACGCCTGTAGCTCCAACGGAGGCTGCACCGGAACCTGCAGAGGTGGTCGTAGCCGAGGCTGCGCCGGAGACCGCTACCGAAACCGCCACAAAAGAGGTCGCCGACGAGAAGATCGAAGCGGATGCTGTACCCGCGCCCGCTCCGGCTGAAACCGAAACAGCCACGGAAGAAGCACCTGCCGCAATCGCAGAGGTTACTACTCCTTCGGAACCGGAGAAGGAAGCCCCGCCGGCAGAAAGCGCCAAAGAGGATGAGCACGTCGAGTCTACGGAAGATGCGATCGCCACCACAGCACCCGTGGTTGAGTCGCCTGCGGAGGCTGTTGCAGTTGAGGAGACTGCAGCAGTCGAGGAGCCCGCAGCAGCTGAGCCTGCGCCAGCCGAAGAGCCCGTGGTCGCCAAAGAGATCGTGGCCGAAGAGACTGCAGCAGTTGAGGCTCCTGTGGCGGCTAAAGAGCCCGAGACAGTCGAAGAGCCTACGACAGTCGAGGAGCCTGCCACAGTTGAGGAACCTGCGGCAGTTCCAGAAACAGTGGCAGTTGAGGAGCCTGCTGCGGCTAAGGAGACCACGACGGTCGCGGAACCTGCAGCTGTTGAAGAGCCTGCGACAGTCGAAGAGACCGCGGCGGCTAAGGAGCCCGAGGCAGCTGAAGAGACTGCGACTGCTGAGGAGACTACGACGGCTACAGAGCCCGAGACAGTCAAGGAGCCTGCAGCAGTTGAGGAGCCTGCGGCAGTCGAAGAGCCTGCGGCCAAGGAGACTGTAGCAGTTGAGGAGACTGCCCCTGCTACAGAGACTGCTCCGGAAGAAGCGGAGGTCACGAAGCCGGCCGAAGACGAGGTCCCGGCCGCAGAAATCGAGTCCAAGGATGAGCCGGCCACTGCCACTACTGAGCCTGCTGCTGAAACGGAGCCAGTCCTTGAAGCGAAGGAGGAAGTCACCCCCTCTGAAGAACCCGCCACTCCCGAGCCAGCTGAGGCCGTCGAAGAAGCCCCGGCTGTGACGGAGCCCGCCCCGACTGAGTCCGAGGAACCGGCCCCGGTTGTCGCAGCGGCAGAAAAGACGGAGGAGACTGCTGAAACTGTCAAGGAGGTCGAGTCTACTGCGGCAGCTGCCGAGCCTGTTTCTTCTACGGACGCCGAGGCCGCCGTTGCGGCGCCTGAGCCTGGATCTGAAGAGATCGCTTCTGAGAAAGAAGTTCAGGCCGACCCGGTGGAAGAAGCTGAGCCTGCTGTTGAAATCGAGGCAACCAAAGAAGTCGAGACTCCCGCTACGGTGGAGGCTGCTGTTGTAGAAGCTTCTGATCCGGTTGTCGAGGCAGCTCCTGCGGAGGACGCAAAGGCTACTCCGGACGAAGCTGAGGCCACTCCTGCAGCCGAGGCAGCTTCCGAGGAAAAGCCTGAGGCGCCCCTCGCGGATGAGGCTAAGGCGACGTCTGTGGAGGAAGCTGTGGAAGCTCCCGTGGAGGAGACCGTGGTTGCTCCCAAGGAAGAGGTCGAGGCGTCTCCCGCTAAGGAAGCCGATACTGCTCCCTTGGAAGATGTTGCAGCTGCGCCCGCGGAGGCTGCTCCCGCGGAAGAGGTCGAGGCGGCCCCGGCTAAGGAGGTCGAGGCGGCCCCGGCTAAGGAGGCCGAGGCGGCCCCGGCTAAGGAAGCCGAGGCACCGCCTGCCGAGGAAGTTTCTGCCGAAGAAGCTAAGGCTGATCCTGCGGAAGAGGACAAGCCGGCTGCTGCCGAGGCGCCGGAAACTACTCCTACCCAGGAGGTTGAGCCAACACCTGTGGAAGAGGCCCCTGCAGCTCCTGCAAAGGAAGCCGAGGCGGCTCCGGTCGAGGCTGCTGTCGAGGCACCTGTCGAGGCTCCGGTCGAGGCTGCTGTCGAGGCTCCAGTCGAAGCTGCTGCCGAGGCTCCGGTCGAGGCTGCTGTCGAGGCTCCGGTTGAGGCTCCGGTCGAAACTGCAGTTGAGGCACCTGTTGAGGCACCTGTCGAGGCTCCTGTTGAGGCCCCGGTTGAGGCTGCTGTCGAGGCTCCTGTTGAGGCTCCGGCCGAGGCTGCTGTCGAGGCTCCGGTCGAAGCTGTTGTCGAGACCCCTGTTGAGGCTCCGGTTGAGGCTCCCGTCGAGGCGGCGGCTCCTGTCGAGGAGGTTGAAGCCACCACTGCCAAAGAGGTTGTGGAGGCTCCCACCGAGACAGCCCCAGCTGCCCCCGTCGAAGATGCCAAGGCTGATCCGGCAGAGGAGACCAAGGAACTTCCGAAAGAGGAGGAGGCGGCTCCCAAGGAAGAGCCTGAGGCTGCTACCACACCAGAGGTGGAGGCCACTAAGGAAGAGCCTACGGCCGCTCCTGCACCCGAAGCTGAGGCGACTCCTACGGAAGAGCCCGCTGCCACCCCTGCACCAGAGGCGGAGGCAACCAAGGACGAGCCCACGGCTGCTCCCGAAGCAGAGGTAGAGGTCGCTCCGATGGAAGAGCCCGCAGCTGCTGCAGCACCCGAGGCTGAGGCGGCCAAGGAAGAGCCTGAAGCTGCTCCTCCCACGGAAGAGCCCGCGGCTACTCCCGAAGCAGAGGCGGAGGTAGCCCCCAAGGAGGAGCCTGCGGCTACTCCTGCACCGGAGGCGGAGGCGGCCAAGGAAGAGCCTGCAGCGGCTCCTACTCCAGAGACTGAGGCAACCCCCAAGGAGGACGCCGAGGTAGCTGTTGTCGAAGACACTGCTGTGGCCCCCCCGGCCGAGGCTGAGGCGACCCCTGTGGAAGAGGCTGAGGTGGCTACCGCCGTAGAGACTCCCGAGGAAGAGCCGGCGGCTCCGAAGGAGGTGGTTGAGGCTTCTCCCGCTCCGGAAGAGCCTGCTCCTGCAGAGGCCGAGCCTGCCGCTGCGACGGAAGTGTCTGCTCCCGAGGAGGTTGAGCCTACACCTGTTGCAGAGGCAGAGCCAGCTCCTGAAGAGGCACCTGCTCCTGCAGAGGTTGAGTCTACTCCTGTCGCCGAGGTCGTGGTCGCTCCCGCTGCTGATGCAGAGCCTGCCCCAGCGCCTGAAGCCGAGACTGCCCCCATCGAGGCGCCTGCTCCCGATGAAGCTGAGTCTGCTCCTGCTGCGGTGGCCGATGCTGCTCCTGCAGAAGCACCGGTTGCCGCGGAAGTTGAGCCTTCGGCTGCAGAGCCTGCTCCCGCTCCCGAAGAAGCACCTGCGGCTGAGGCTGCCATTGTGGCAGAGGCCGAGGCTGCTCCCGAGGAAGCACCAGCTCCTGCCGCGGAAGTCGAGGTTGCTCCCAAGGAGGCAACTGCTGCAGAGCCTGCTCCTGTTACCGAAGAAGCACCTGCAGCTGAGCCTGCTCCCCAGGAAGCTCCCGCTGCTGAGACTGAGGCTGAGGCTGCCCCCGAGGCGGCGCCTGCTGCTCCCAAGGAAGCACCTGCCCCTGCAGAGGTTGAGGCCGCTCCTGCTCCGGCTCCCGAGCCTGCTCCTACCCCCGCAGCACCCGTGGAAGTGGTAGCTGAGGAGGCCAAGGTTGAGCCAGAGGCAGCTGCAGAGGCTCCCGCTTCGCGCGAAATTGTTGCAGAGAAGGCTGATGAGAAGGAAAATGCGGAAAAGGTAGCCGCTAAGGAGGAGGCTCCGAAGGAGGAAGTGCCGACAACCGAGACGAAGGCTGGAGAAACGGCGGAATCGACGACCACGGACAAGGCTGCAAAGGTCGCGGTGGCAGCAGCCGTTGCGGTGGCGGCAACGGCTGCAGTGGCAAGTGCTGCGACGGAGAAGAAGCGACGCAGCTCTAAAGGTGAGGAACACACTGCGTCCATTACTGATATTACCCCCGGAGACGAGGAAGGTGCGAAAGAGGAGGAATTGGCCTGCCCAGAAGAGACGGAAATCAAAGAGAAGGAACTTGAAGAGACGGAATCGGGACCATCGGAGCCAGCGAACAACGTTGCAGAGCCAGCTCCGGCTACAGCTTCTGCCGGAGACTCTGCTGCGCCTGTGGTCGAGGAGGCACCCGTGGCCGAGGAGGCACTCGAAGTTGCCCCCGAAGTGACGCCTGAGACGACCGCCACCAAGGAAATCGAAGAGCCTCTACCAGTGGAAGCAGCTTCGATCGAAGTAGCTGCACCCGTGGCCGAAGCGAAGGTTGAGCCTGTCACTGAGGCAGCACCCGTGGCTGAAGCTCAAGTCGAGGCTGTTCCCGAGGCGGCACCTGCTGCTGAAGAACCAGTCGAGGTTGCTCCCGAGGCGACACGCGTGGCTGAAGCGCAAGTCGAGATTGCTCCCGAGGTGGCACCCGAGAAAGCCGTCGTCGAAGACATTGCAGAGCCTCTGGAAGCTGCTCCAGTCGAAGTGGAGGCACCTGTGGCCGAAGAGTCACTGAAGGCTATTCCGGAGGTGGCACTCGAGACAACTGCCACCAAGGAAATCGCAGAGCCTCTAGAGGCCGCTTCAATCAAGGAGGAGACACCCGTGGCCGAAGCGCCACTCGAGGCTGCTCCCGAGGTGGCTCCTGCTCCAGAGGCGGCATCCGAGACAGACGCCACCAAGGAAACCGACGAGTCTGTGGAAGCTGCCTCTGTCAAAGAAGAGGTGGTCGTGGCCAAAGAGCCTCTCGAGGTGGCTCCTGTGGAACCGGAAGTCGCAGCTGTCGAATCTGCTGTGCCAACCCTCGAGGATCCTCCAGTTGACGAAGCCGCCACAATGCCCGTTGAGCACAGTGAGCCAGAATCCCAGGCTGCTGTGGAGACAAAGATCGACGAGGAGGCTACTGCCAAGACCGAAGAGGCCACAGAGCCGGAGGCGCCCCAGGAGGAGGTTGCAATCGAAGCTACACCTGCAGGCGATGTTGAGGACAAGGAAGTCCAGATCGCTTCGCCGGCTGAGCCAACTGCCCCAGAATCGACCGAGGCGGTTGAAGAGCCAACTTCTGTGCCAGTAGAGACGGAAGCTCCAATTGCAGCCGACGAAACCTCTACCAAGGAGGCTGCAGAGACCGTTCCAGAGCCAGCTGTTACTGTCGAGGAAACGGCCGTCCCCGAAGCACCCCAAGAGGCGGATGCTTCTGCAATGCCAGTCGAATCAGAGGCAGAAGCAGAAGCAGCTGAACCAGAAAACGCTTCCGACTCGCCAGAACCGCAAGTTAAAGAAATTCCGGTTGTGGAGGATGTCGAAGCTGCTTCGGATAAGGGACTTCCAGAGCCGCAGGAGGTTGCCGAGGCTTCCCCTGTGGCAGATGAGCCGGCTTCTGTACCTGTTGAGGCCGAAGAGGCAGTGGTTTCCGACGTGCCCGTCACAGAGGAAGGCCCAAGCGCCTCTGAGGTGGCCACGGGCGACGCAGCCGTTGAAGAGGGCGAGTCCGCCCGCGCAGCCACAGACATTGCCCAGGAGGCTGAGGGAGCAGGCACTTCCGCCGAGGACAAAGAGTCCGCGGAT
Source organism: Leptographium radiaticola (assembly GCA_019925535.1). NCBI lineage: Eukaryota > Fungi > Ascomycota > Sordariomycetes > Ophiostomatales > Ophiostomataceae > Leptographium > Leptographium radiaticola. Next base: position 504,520 of record JADHKK010000013.1, on the reverse strand, counting down.
GCCGCCCCAGCTGTGGCTGGCGCAGATGAAAGCCCAGAAGAGGCAGCGGCAGCGGCTCCGGCTGTGGATGCCACAGCCAATGCGAAGAAAGCGGTAGCTGAAGGTGAACAGGAACTTGCCCCTGCCGAAGTAGAATCAGGCCTTGTCGTTGCTGACAATGAGCCTGGATCTAGTTCTGAAGAAGCCGACGTCATTGATGGCGTTGCAGAGACGGCTTCTGCTGATCTGGACGGTGACCAAGTCCTTGGGAGTGGCCGTCCTGTTCCTGCCGAGGAGCTTTCTCCGGCTGCTGAAGCGGTAGTCTGCCAGCTAGGCACAGACAAATCCGAGGGCTCAGAGGTCGTGGTGCATGAGGAGCCTTCCATTGCGGAGGAAAAGGCGCCGAGTGCAGGCGACCTCGTCCCGACGGATGCTGCCGCTGCAGCGCAGGAGACAGTGCCCGAAGCAGATGAGGTGATAGGCGGCCAGAGCGTGGCGGATGAGGAGGCTGGTCGAGATTGTGTCGTTGAGTCCGGCCCTGCTCTTGCTGTTGAGATTGAGCAGGCAGCCAAGGAAGAAGAGCAAACGGCTGCCATCAGTACCCCCGTGGCAGTGACGCAGCTCGAATCCGAGGCTGCACCTCCGTGCGAGACCATGGCCCCTGAGGCCGAGCCAGATGCTGAAGCTACCCCAGAATCTGGGGCAGAAATTTCTGTCATCGACTTGGCCGTCATGGAGGCTGAAGATGCTCCTGAACCCAAGGACGTCACTGTTGCCACCCCTGAATTTTCTGAAGCGAAACCGACTGAAGCAGAACCTGAACCGGCTGAGCCGGCTGTCGAGCTTGCCATCGAACAAGAGGCAGCACCAGCCGAGGCCAGCCCTCTACCCGACGCTGTTTCCGGCGAAGCTGCCGAAGCCCAGCTTACTACTGATACTGAGGGGGCCGTTGAAGCGGAGTCTGCCAAAGTGGAGCCTGTCGAAGCTGAAGCTGAGGCAGTCGAAAGTGAGGCAGTCGAAGCCAGGCCTGTTGAAGCTGGAGTCGAGGTGGTTGAAACTGACGGGGAAGCCGAAGCGGAGGCCGTTGAAGCTGAAGCAGACGGAGCGGAAGCGCCACTGATCGAGACTCGCTCTGTGGAGGTGAAGGCAGTCGAAGAAGCCGCTGAGACAAAAGCACCCAAAGCGGTTGTCGAAGCCGACGCGGAAGCCGAAGAAGCAGTCGAGGCTGAGCCCATTGAAGCCGGAGCTGTTGAGGTTGAAGCTATCGAGGCTAAAGAGGTCGAGGCTGAGCCTGTCGAAGCCGAAGCTGTCGAAGCTGAAACAGTCGAAACTGAAACAGTCGAAGCTGCAGCAGTTGAAGCTGAAGCAGTTGATGCTGAGCCTGTCGAGGCTGAAGCAGTCGAAGCTAAACCTGTCGAGGCTGAGCCTGTCGAGGCCAAAGCTGTCGAAGCTGAGCCTGTCGCGGCTGAAGCAGTCGAGACTAAAGAAGT